>CM054131.1:42935153-43245153 GCA_028751855.1 Ambrosia trifida | reverse complement strand
CTCATTTCCTCACGTACCTTCAAATTATATTCTTTGCAAGGTTAATTTTGTATATAATGTTCCTAATAAGTAATACAATGTAATCAATTTTGGATGAAAAGTTAAATGGAAATGTAGACGAAATACTAATAATAACACAAATAAAAAAAACCTAAAACCAAAATATTGTAAAAATAAAAAAAAATCTTTAGTTTTCCCCAATGCCAATCGGTTCTAGGAGATTTGGTTTATTTTTGGCCCATCGTGGTTTCTAGCCCGTGTCGATTTGGCCAAAGAACTTAAAAGAACCCAAACTTGTTTTAAACCTAATATTGTTTGAGAAAAAAAAGGGTTATCTCTAGGCTAATTTAATGTGATGGAGACTTTTCGAGCCTTTTTTTCTCTATTTTGTTGTCAAAGATTTTGAAATATAAGTTTTTTAAAAAACGCTTCAATATTCATTTAGTCTTAATAATTCATTTATTCAGAAGCACAAATATAGAATTTTAACCAATATGAATATCCAGTAATAATTACAACGGACTCGTTTCCTCACGTACCTTCAAATTATATTCTGTGCAAGGTTAATTTTGTATATAATGTTCCTAATAAGTAATACAATGTTTTTTACGGTCGCCGGTAGAAAAAGAAGTATAATCTATAGTTTGATTTAATCAACAAGTTATAGTTTTTAAACATTTGATAAATAGTTAAATAACTTAATATTATTACATATCATATTATTACATATTATTTATTGTTATTATTATTTATTGTGTATTTATTATTGTAGCAAATAACGATTGAAGTTGAAGATGATGATGATCCACCGGATCCAGCAACCGAAGCTTTGATCACTTTTCATATTTAGCCGAAAACGAAGTGCAGACAGAGGATCGTTTGTCGTCATGTTGTATCAACTGACGGGCGCCACTCACATTTTTGCGGATGGTGTCGGTCGTCGGTGTCGTCATGCTGTATCAACCGATGGACGCCGCTCACTTTTTTGCGGATGATGTCAATCGTCGATGTTGTCATTGGCGAATACGGGATGCAGGCAGGTGATCCTTTGTCTGTTGATGCAGCGTGTCGCTGCAGATAAACCTGGATGGGGAGGAAATAAAAGTGAAACCGACGCTATTAAGAGCTCCGGATCAGGTTCAAATTTTGTATGCAGAACTGCCTCCTACGTGTTATAAATAGGATGTCGGTCTTAGTTATTATGGTTGACCGCTACGTCGGTAAATTTGTATGTAGAGCCGCCTCCTATGTGTTATAAATAGGAGGTTGGTCTTAGTTATTAAGGTTGACTACTACGTCGGTAATTTTGTATGTACCTCCTATGTGTTATTAATAGGTGGTTAATCTTCGTTATTAAGGTTGACCGCTACGTCGGTAATTTTGTATCTAGACCGCCTCATATGTGTTATAAAACTCATTTTAGTTTTAGTTATTTATGTTTATATTTTTTATTTACATTTGTGAATACAAACAATGAATCAATTTAGTAAACTGGAAGTAATCCCGCGCTACGCAGCGGGACAAACCAATTTTGAATGAAAGTTAAATGGAAATGTAGACGAAATACTAATAATAACACAAATAAAAAAAACCTAAAACCAAAATATTGTAGAAATAAAAAAAAAAATCTTTAATCTTCCCCAACGCCAATCGGTTCTAGAAGGTTTGGTTTATTTTTAGCCCATCGTAGTTTCTAGCCCGTGTCGATTTGGCCAAAGAACTTAAAAGAACCCAAACTTGTTTTAAACCTAATATTGTTTGAGAAAAAAAAGGGTTATCTCTAGGCTAATTTAATGTGATGGAGACTTTTCGAGCATTTTTTTCTCTATTTTGTTGTCAAAGATTTTGAAATATAAGTTTTTTTAAAAAACACTTCAATATTCATTTAGTCTTAATAATTCATTTATTCGGAAGCATAAATATAGAATTTGAACCAATATGAATATCTAGTAATAATTGCAACGGACTCATTTCCTCACGTACCTTCAAATTATATTCTTTGCAAGGTTAATTTTGTATATAATGTTCCTAATAAGTAATACAATGTAATCAATTTTGGATGAAAAGTTAAATGGAAATGTAGACGAAATACTAATAATAACACAAATAAAAAAAACCTAAAACCAAAATATTGTAAAAATAAAAAAAAATCTTTAGTTTTCCCCAATGCCAATCGGTTCTAGGAGATTTGGTTTATTTTTGGCCCATCGTGGTTTTTAGCCCGTGTCGATTTGGCCAAAGAACTTAAAAGAACCCAAACTTGTTTTAAACCTAATATTGTTTGAGAAAAAAAAGGGTTATCTCTAGGCTAATTTAATGTGATGGAGACTTTTCGAGCCTTTTTTTTCTCTATTTTGTTGTCAAAGATTTTGAAATATAAGTTTTTTAAAAAACGCTTCAATATTCATTTAGTCTTAATAATTCATTTATTCAGAAGCACAAATATAGAATTTTAACCAATATGAATATCCAGTAATAATTACAACGGACTCGTTTCCTCACGTACCTTCAAATTATATTCTGTGCAAGGTTAATTTTGTATATAATGTTCCTAATAAGTAATACAATGTTTTTTACGGTCGCCGGTAGAAAAAGAAGTATAATCTATAGTTTGATTTAATCAACAAGTTATAGTTTTTAAACATTTGATAAATAGTTAAATAACTTAATATTATTACATATCATATTATTACATATTATTTATTGTTATTATTATTTATTGTGTATTTATTATTGTAGCAAATAACGATTGAAGTTGAAGATGATGATGATCCACCGGATCCAGCAACCGAAGCTTTGATCACTTTTCATATTTAGCCGAAAACGAAGTGCAGACAGAGGATCGTTTGTCGTCATGTTGTATCAACTGACGGGCGCCACTCACATTTTTGCGGATGGTGTCGGTCGTCGGTGTCGTCATGCTGTATCAACCGATGGACGCCGCTCACTTTTTTGCGGATGATGTCAATCGTCGATGTTGTCATTGGCGAATACGGGATGCAGGCAGGTGATCCTTTGTCTGTTGATGCAGCGTGTCGCTGCAGATAAACCTGGATGGGGAGGAAATAAAAGTGAAACCGACGCTATTAAGAGCTCCGGATCAGGTTCAAATTTTGTATGCAGAACTGCCTCCTACGTGTTATAAATAGGATGTCGGTCTTAGTTATTATGGTTGACCGCTACGTCGGTAAATTTGTATGTAGAGCCGCCTCCTATGTGTTATAAATAGGAGGTTGGTCTTAGTTATTAAGGTTGACTACTACGTCGGTAATTTTGTATGTACCTCCTATGTGTTATTAATAGGTGGTTAATCTTCGTTATTAAGGTTGACCGCTACGTCGGTAATTTTGTATCTAGACCGCCTCATATGTGTTATAAAACTCATTTTAGTTTTAGTTATTTATGTTTATATTTTTTATTTACATTTGTGAATACAAACAATGAATCAATTTAGTAAACTGGAAGTAATCCCGCGCTACGCAGCGGGACAAACCAATTTTGAATGAAAGTTAAATGGAAATGTAGACGAAATACTAATAATAACACAAATAAAAAAAACCTAAAACCAAAATATTGTAGAAATAAAAAAAAAATCTTTAATCTTCCCCAACGCCAATCGGTTCTAGAAGGTTTGGTTTATTTTTAGCCCATCGTAGTTTCTAGCCCGTGTCGATTTGGCCAAAGAACTTAAAAGAACCCAAACTTGTTTTAAACCTAATATTGTTTGAGAAAAAAAAGGGTTATCTCTAGGCTAATTTAATGTGATGGAGACTTTTCGAGCATTTTTTTCTCTATTTTGTTGTCAAAGATTTTGAAATATAAGTTTTTTTAAAAAACACTTCAATATTCATTTAGTCTTAATAATTCATTTATTCGGAAGCACAAATATAGAATTTGAACCAATATGAATATCTAGTAATAATTGCAACGGACTCATTTCCTCACGTACCTTCAAATTATATTCTTTGCAAGGTTAATTTTGTATATAATGTTCCTAATAAGTAATACAATGTAATCAATTTTGGATGAAAAGTTAAATGGAAATGTAGACGAAATACTAATAATAACACAAATAAAAAAAACCTAAAACCAAAATATTGTAAAAATAAAAAAAAAATCTTTAGTTTTCCCCAATGCCAATCGGTTCTAGGAGATTTGGTTTATTTTTGGCCCATCGTGGTTTCTAGCCCGTGTCGATTTGGCCAAAGAACTTAAAAGAACCCAAACTTGTTTTAAACCTAATATTGTTTGAGAAAAAAAAGGGTTATCTCTAG
The DNA here is from genome assembly GCA_028751855.1 of Ambrosia trifida. Classification (NCBI taxonomy): domain Eukaryota; kingdom Viridiplantae; phylum Streptophyta; class Magnoliopsida; order Asterales; family Asteraceae; genus Ambrosia; species Ambrosia trifida. Next base: position 43,240,879 of record CM054131.1, on the reverse strand, counting down.
GCTAATTTAATGTGATGGAGACTTTTCGAGCCTTTTTTTCTCTATTTTGTTGTCAAAGATTTTGAAATATAAGTTTTTTAAAAAACGCTTCAATATTCATTTAGTCTTAATAATTCATTTATTCAGAAGCACAAATATAGAATTTTAACCAATATGAATATCCAGTAATAATTACAACGGACTCATTTCCTCACGTACCTTCAAATTATATTCTGTGCAAGGTTAATTTTGTATATAATGTTCTGTGACATCCGTCACTTTTTAATAATAATAATAATAATAATAATAATAATAATAATATTGAAAAAAAAATATAATACAAGCCTTATTCCCACCAAAAATACTTGAGCCCAACTAACACCACTATAACCTATTAACACAACCCAACCAACCAAACCAATACCCATTCCCTTTTCTTTTTAATATGAAGCACAGGCCCAGCCCAAATAATCCCGGCCCACCAGACAACCATGTCCAGCCCAACAGCCTTGGCCCAATCCCTCCTTCCTTTATTTCCAGTTTAAATCCAAAAAATGTTTGCCCTTGCTGAGGTTCGAACCCGAGCCAAGGCTACACACATCCACGCGCTGAACCACTTGAGCCAACCCTTGTTCCTGATTTAAAACCAAACATAATTATATTTAACCCTTGTATAGCGCTGTTTCCCTTTCTCCCTTTTGTATCTGCTGCTGCGCGAAATGATCAAAAAAAAAAGGGGGAAAGTCAACAAGCTGAGATCAAGGAACAATAATCTCCACATAATACTTCCTATTTACCAAAACTTGTGCATCAATTTCGCATCAAACAAGCCCTTAATGACCACGTTTTAGCTTGATTTCAAACATGATTGATGCATTCCTATTAACCATGGTCAAAACTTTCTAAATCTATAAACCCGGTGTAATACTATAAATTGAACACGTCTAGACAATCACAACTCGCTCACACCCTCTTCTTCACCTCCAATTATTCTAAAACATCTCTGATAATTATCAAACTATACGTTGTTTGACTTTTGGCTTGACTGAGCATTGTACACAAATTCATGATTGTAAGTCCCTTTTGTTTTGTGGGTTTTGATTTTCGAAAATCAACAAGCAATAGCCCCATCATTTCAGGGGCTATTGGTTGCTAATTGTTTTTGATTAGTAAGCTAGGGTTCTTATGTTTATTTGGGGAAGATGACTCACAAATGCTATAATATAAAAACAAATTGAAATAAGATAAAACACAATAAACTGATCCAGACCAGTTGGTGGGAAGTGTGTGTCCAAAACACTGAACCGGGTTTGTACCCAGGTTCGAACCCCACCACACACATTTCTTTTTTTTGAAACTTTCTTTTCTTTATATATTATTGCTTTATCTTTCAAATTAATTTTAAAATACTAAATCTACTTTATAAATTCTACAAAATTTATTTTATGCTATTCCACTGATAAAGTTCATCATCCAATTTTTAGTTTTACAAAAATCATTTATTTAATATATATTATTAAAAATACAAGTTTATTCATTTATATTTATTAAATTCAATAAAAATATCTAAACGATTTTACTAAATATCACAAAAATTATTCTAAACTTATATATTCTTAAACATTCCAGAAAATATTTTTATTTCAGAAAAACCATTTATTTTATATTTTTAATTAATTTTTGTTAGTTTTAATCATAAATAATTCATAATAAATTCATTTTACAATATTTTTGTACCAAAATTTTACATAAATTATTTCTATTCATTTGGAACAGAAATACAATTTTTAATTCAAGAATTCTTTGATTTTAATATTTTTAGATATTAAAGTCGTATTTTGACAATTTGAAATAATTAGATTAAATACTCTATTTTCAATAAAATAATTTTATAAAAATTATTTTCATACTTAAAACCTTATGTTGTGATAATATTCAACTTAAAGTTTTACAAAAAGACTTTTGTTTATTTATTCATTAAATTTCTTATATTTAATAAACAATTTGTTTATTAATCAAATAAACGTTTATCCCCAAATTCGAAGCCCTAGAAATACGTGTATCCTAGAGTTATTTCCCTTACACATTATCGAATACTTTAGGTTGATCATTTGGGAGTAATCTCAATTCATATTTCGTTGTCCAAGTTCAATTTCAAGTTACTACGTGAACAGTGAGTATTTCCTACCCCCTTTTGCTTTTATACATTTTTGGGGTGTTACATGTACACTATTACAATTTCAAATACAAGTTTACATTTTTACAATACAATTCTAGTACTATGTGCATTGCTTACAACGTGCTTTATGCTTAGACATTACATGTGGATTACATTTGTACTTAGTGAAATCATTAACATGGTACAAGCCGACCTTAACATTGGATAGCGCTATTTGGATTGACAACCCGCCTAGGTTGATTCTCCCCCTTTTTCATCGGAGAATCCGTGGCCATTGTTAAGTTATTATCCATTTGTTGGATAAGTACACTACAGTTCATACAGTACATTATACAGTCACAGGGTTGATTTCGCTCATTTGTATGATACATAGTTTACATATTTGCACTGTAGCATGCACTTGAATTGTATAACTTTTTAACCTACTATATATACCAAATCTAGGAATGCTCACCAACATTTCATATGTTGACCAAACCTATTTTTGTACATGTTTCAGGTGCAGTTTGATCTAGTGCTTTAGCAAGAGACATTTAGTGTTCTATTTCAATTCAATTATTTCAATATTTACATTTCATTTAGACAATGTAATTTCCATTTCCATGTAAGACAATTTTGATTATTCAATAATATTTACATTTTAGTACCATGAGCCTTTGAACAATCGTCACTACGTGGCACCTCGATGATTCCGCCATCGGTTGGGGTGTTACAGATTGGTATCAGAGCCATGGTTATAGGGAACTAGGTTACTAGATGGAATAGGCCTAGACTATAACCGAACTTCAACTTTCATGCATAATATTTCCTGAATTACCTTACCCCTCATTTCCTTCTACTTTCCTTCCTTCATCTTTCCCTTTTTCTCTCTCTCCATTCTTTTCATCCTTCATCATGGTGCATAGAGATGGTGTCCTACAGGGAGTGGAAAGTCTACATCATCATGGAACAGGGACAGCACCTTTCATGAAGACACTCTTAGGCATAATGCCTACTCTTACTTTTGTTCCTTCAAAGTTGTTGAACTTTAATGAGTGTGATAAGGACACGTGCAATTTGGAAGGGTGGACGCCTGTACACTGGGTTTTCTGGCATAGGCAAGCATAGCGCATAAATCCATTTACGGACCTGTTATGCTTACCTGGGGATTCCTGGAGTGAGTGTCCACTTATAGGCTAAAGCACGCCTTCTTTGATCACCATTGGGTTCAATTCCTTTGAAAAGTCAACGTTCTTGTTGGGCTTTATAGCCAGACAAGGGCACTCCAAGCATTTTATGCAAGCTTTTTCAATAATACTCTCTCGGTTCATAAACAATATTTTGTATTTCACGATTTTCATATATTGCTTACAAGTTCATACTATCATAACCATCTATGGATTTCACAATCACACTTCACCTTACCCTCTTAGCCACTTTTTAAATATTCAACACCCTACCCAAATCATATTATTTCTTTTCTCCACATGTTATTTATTTTAAAAACTATAATCTCATACTTTAGCACAAACTAAAGATTTCTAAAACTAGTTGTATTACCTAGCAACTTTACAAAGTACATATTTTCCTCGAACTTGAATTCAATTGATTATTTATTGACGTAACAAACGATTTTCTATATAATGTCACAAAGCCTACTTAGCTTGTACTATTTAACAACTTTTGCCTTATGTACAAAACCAAATTTTGAAAATATTTATTTATTTATTTATTTATTTATTTATTTATTTATTTATTTTTTTTGGAATAACATCTAGTCTCTAGATTTTCCATCAACACTCACCCATTTTCAACTTGTTCAAATTTTTACAATATTTGGCATACCCCACAATCATGTTTTCTTATACACTTGATTATAACCTCTGATCCAAACCCCAAAATTTACACTACTATATAATCTCCTTACTATAAAATAAACTCTTTATCAACTATCTTCACATTCACCATCTCTCACAACCTTGATTCTGCTTCAAAATTTTTCATCATCCTCTCAAGAACTAAATTCATATCCTTCACCTTCTCACACGTGAGCTAGTTACCCATGATAATCAAACTACTAAAAACCTGATACTTGATTCTACATGATATTCTTTCCAAAACATCATTGTTTGTGAAACTTGATTTCCCTTGATTTGACTATTCACTGGACATTTAATTATTCATGATACTCGTGTTTTCATTTTCTTGATCTTATTATCATTTTGTACCCAATTATGTCATACTCATAGGCATACAACATCTAGAAATTTCCTTGCATACTATCATGTATTAACACAGATTGGAAATTTATCATATTGATTACATTTATCATACAAGACTCTACCTTACATTTATTTGGAACGTTTGGACTTGATACTTGATCTTACAGATGCTTTTCTAAGAAAACATCATTGCTTGATTGAAACTAGATTTTTCCCTTAATTTGACTACGTATTGAACATCTAATTATTCACGATACTCGTAAACATTTAATTATTCATGATAACACTTACACTTAATGGTTGTAGTACTTACAAACTTACTTGCATAAACATGCTATCAATTTGCAATCTATGTGAATAATAATTGTTGCACTTAATAGAGGTCATCATGCCTTTTTCAACAGTCGGGAGAGGCCCTACAACCTGCTCCACGACTGGTGGAGGCTATCGAACATACTCAACGATTGGTAGAGGTCACTATGCCTTTTCAAACAGTCGGGAGAGGCCCTACAACCTACTCCACGACTGGTGGAGGCTATCGAACCTGCTCAACAATCGGTGGGGTCATAGAAGGACATAAAACCCTAATGTAAGGTAAATTGATGATTCCGGTCCGGAACGTAATCATGAATTTACAGGTGCGTTAGGGTAGTGTGAAATTCTATTAGAGTTTTTGGTAGGCGTCCAGTACGTTTTCAAGGTATCAAAGGTGTGGTGGGTTAGCTGCGGTACACCCTGTATACAAACACTAATGATGCATTGAAAGTGAGACTGGAAGTCGGACCAGGAACAAACTCTAGTTACTTGGTAGTTCATTTGGTCTTTCTATGGTCAATCAACTTGTACATTTATTTTAAGATTCCTGAACTTGCAATTTAAGTGATTTACTAGATTCTTATTATTATTCGAGACGAATCTAATCCAATCCTTAACTCACACCTACCAAACCTGATATCTAAATCATTCGAATTTTCCAAATCCCAATTACCTTAATTGTTACCCAAGCATCAATAACCCTATGTTTCTAATAACTTCGGGACGAAGTTTCTAAAAGTAGAGGATGCTGTGACATCCGTCACTTTTTAATAATAATAATAATAATAATGATATTGAAAAAAAAAAAATATAATACAAGCCTTATTCCCACCAAAAATACTTGAGCCCAACTAACACCACTATAACCTATTAACACAACCCAACCAACCAAACCAATACCCATTCCCTTTTCTTTTTAATATGAAGCACAGGCCCAGCCCAAATAATCCCGGCCCACCAGACAACCATGTCCAGCCCAACAGCCTTGGCCCAATCCCTCCTTCCTTTATTTCCAGTTTAAATCCAAAAAATGTTTGCCCTTGCTGAGGTTCGAACCCGAGCCAAGGCTACACACATCCACGCGCTGAACCACTTGAGCCAACCCTTGTTCCTGATTTAAAACCAAACATAATTATATTTAACCCTTGTATAGCGCTGTTTCCCTTTCTCCCTTTTGTATCTGCTGCTGCGCGAAATGATCAAAAAAAAAAGGGGAAAGTCAACAAGCTGAGATCAAGGAACAATAATCTCCACATAATACTTCCTATTTACCAAAACTTGTGCATCAATTTCGCATCAAACAAGCCCTTAATGACCACGTTTTAGCTTGATTTCAAACATGATTGATGCATTCCTATTAACCATGGTCAAAACTTTCTAAATCTATAAACCCGGTGTAATACTATAAATTGAACACGTCTAGACAATCACAACTCGCTCACACCCTCTTCTTCACCTCCAATTATTCTAAAACATCTCTGATAATTATCAAACTATACGTTGTTTGACTTTTGGCTTGACTGAGCATTGTACACAAATTCATGATTGTAAGTCCCTTTTGTTTTGTGGGTTTTGATTTTCGAAAATCAACAAGCAATAGCCCCATCATTTCAGGGGCTATTGGTTGCTAATTGTTTTTTATTAGTAAGCTAGGGTTCTTATGTTTATTTGGGGAAGATGACTCACAAATGCTATAATATAAAAACAAATTGAAATAAGATAAAACACAATAAACTGATCCAGACCAGTTGGTGGGAAGTGTGTGTCCAAAACACTGAACCGGGTTTGTACCCAGGTTCGAACCCCACCACACACATTTCTTTTTTTTGAAACTTTCTTTTCTTTATATATTATTGCTTTATCTTTCAAATTAATTTTAAAATACTAAATCTACTTTATAAATTCTACAAAATTTATTTTATGCTATTCCACTGTTTTTTAGTTTTACAAAAATCATTTATTTAATATATATTATTAAAAATACAAGTTTATTCATTTATATTTATTAAATTCAATAAAAATATCTAAACGATTTTACTAAATATCACAAAAATTATTCTAAACTTATATATTCTTAAACATTCCAGAAAATATTTTTATTTCAGAAAAACCATTTATTTTATATTTTTAATTAATTTTTGTTAGTTTTAATCATAAATAATTCATAATAAATTCATTTTACAATATTTTTGTACCAAAATTTTACATAAATTATTTCTATTCATTTGGAACAGAAATACAATTTTTAATTCAAGAATTCTTTGATTTTAATATTTTTAGATATTAAAGTCGTATTTTGACAATTTGAAATAATTAGATTAAATACTCTATTTTCAATAAAATAATTTTATAAAAATTATTTTCATACTTAAAACCTTATGTTGTGATAATATTCAACTTAAAGTTTTACAAAAAGACTTTTGTTTATTTATTCATTAAATTTCTTATATTTAATAAACAATTTGTTTATTAATCAAATAAACGTTTATCCCCAAATTCGAAGCCCTAGAAATACGTGTATCCTAGAGTTATTTCCCTTACACATTATCGAATACTTTAGGTTGATCATTTGGGAGTAATCTCAATTCATATTTCGTTGTCCAAGTTCAATTTCAAGTTACTACGTGAACAGTGAGTATTTCCTACCCCCTTTTGCTTTTATACATTTTTGGGGTGTTACATGTACACTATTACAATTTCAAATACAAGTTTACATTTTTACAATACAATTCTAGTACTATGTGCATTGCTTACAACGTGCTTTATGCTTAGACATTACATGTGGATTACATTTGTACTTAGTGAAATCATTAACATGGTACAAGCCGACCTTAACATTGGATAGCGCTATTTGGATTGACAACCCGCCTAGGTTGATTCTCCCCCTTTTTCATCGGAGAATCCGTGGCCATTGTTAAGTTATTATCCATTTGTTGGATAAGTACACTACAGTTCATACAGTACATTATACAGTCACAGGGTTGATTTCGCTCATTTGTATGATACATAGTTTACATATTTGCACTGTAGCATGCACTTGAATTGTATAACTTTTTAACCTACTATATATACCAAATCTAGGAATGCTCACCAACATTTCATATGTTGACCAAACCTATTTTTGTACATGTTTCAGGTGCAGTTTGATCTAGTGCTTTAGCAAGAGACATTTAGTGTTCTATTTCAATTCAATTATTTCAATATTTACATTTCATTTAGACAATGTAATTTCCATTTCCATGTAAGACAATTTTGATTATTCAATAATATTTACATTTTAGTACCATGAGCCTTTGAACAATCGTCACTACGTGGCACCTCGATGATTCCGCCATCGGTTGGGGTGTTACAGATTGGTATCAGAGCCATGGTTATAGGGAACTAGGTTACTAGATGGAATAGGCCTAGACTATAACCGAACTTCAACTTTCATGCATAATATTTCCTGAATTACCTTACCCCTCATTTCCTTCTACTTTCCTTCCTTCATCTTTCCCTTTTTCTCTCTCTCCATTCTTTTCATCCTTCATCATGGTGCATAGAGATGGTGTCCTACAGGGAGTGGAAAGTCTACATCATCATGGAACAGGGACAGCACCTTTCATGAAGACACTCTTAGGCATAATGCCTACTCTTACTTTTGTTCCTTCAAAGTTGTTGAACTTTAATGAGTGTGATAAGGACACGTGCAATTTGGAAGGGTGGACGCCTGTACACTGGGTTTTCTGGCATAGGCAAGCATAGCGCATAAATCCATTTACGGACCTGTTATGCTTACCTGGGGATTCCTGGAGTGAGTGTCCACTTATAGGCTAAAGCACGCCTTCTTTGATCACCATTGGGTTCAATTCCTTTGAAAAGTCAACGTTCTTGTTGGGCTTTATAGCCAGACAAGGGCACTCCAAGCATTTTATGCAAGCTTTTTCAATAATACTCTCTCGGTTCATAAACAATATTTTGTATTTCACGATTTTCATATATTGCTTACAAGTTCATACTATCATAACCATCTATGGATTTCACAATCACACTTCACCTTACCCTCTTAGCCACTTTTTAAATATTCAACACCCTACCCAAATCATATTATTTCTTTTCTCCACATGTTATTTATTTTAAAAACTATAATCTCATACTTTAGCACAAACTAAAGATTTCTAAAACTAGTTGTATTACCTAGCAACTTTACAAAGTACATATTTTCCTCGAACTTGAATTCAATTGATTATTTATTGACGTAACAAACGATTTTCTATATAATGTCACAAAGCCTACTTAGCTTGTACTATTTAACAACTTTTGCCTTATGTACAAAACCAAATTTTGAAAATATTTATTTATTTATTTATTTATTTATTTATTTATTTATTTATTTATTTTTTTTGGAATAACATCTAGTCTCTAGATTTTCCATCAACACTCACCCATTTTCAACTTGTTCAAATTTTTACAATATTTGGCATACCCCACAATCATGTTTTCTTATACACTTGATTATAACCTCTGATCCAAACCCCAAAATTTACACTACTATATAATCTCCTTACTATAAAATAAACTCTTTATCAACTATCTTCACATTCACCATCTCTCACAACCTTGATTCTGCTTCAAAATTTTTCATCATCCTCTCAAGAACTAAATTCATATCCTTCACCTTCTCACACGTGAGCTAGTTACCCATGATAATCAAACTACTAAAAACCTGATACTTGATTCTACATGATATTCTTTCCAAAACATCATTGTTTGTGAAACTTGATTTCCCTTGATTTGACTATTCACTGGACATTTAATTATTCATGATACTCGTGTTTTCATTTTCTTGATCTTATTATCATTTTGTACCCAATTATGTCATACTCATAGGCATACAACATCTAGAAATTTCCTTGCATACTATCATGTATTAACACAGATTGGAAATTTATCATATTGATTACATTTATCATACAAGACTCTACCTTACATTTATTTGGAACGTTTGGACTTGATACTTGATCTTACAGATGCTTTTCTAAGAAAACATCATTGCTTGATTGAAACTAGATTTTTCCCTTAATTTGACTACGTATTGAACATCTAATTATTCACGATACTCGTAAACATTTAATTATTCATGATAACACTTACACTTAATGGTTGTAGTACTTACAAACTTACTTGCATAAACATGCTATCAATTTGCAATCTATGTGAATAATAATTGTTGCACTTAATAGAGGTCATCATGCCTTTTTCAACAGTCGGGAGAGGCCCTACAACCTGCTCCACGACTGGTGGAGGCTATCGAACATACTCAACGATTGGTAGAGGTCACTATGCCTTTTCAAACAGTCGGGAGAGGCCCTACAACCTACTCCACGACTGGTGGAGGCTATCGAACCTGCTCAACAATCGGTGGGGTCATAGAAGGACATAAAACCCTAATGTAAGGTAAATTGATGATTCCGGTCCGGAACGTAATCATGAATTTACAGGTGCGTTAGGGTAGTGTGAAATTCTATTAGAGTTTTTGGTAGGCGTCCAGTACGTTTTCAAGGTATCAAAGGTGTGGTGGGTTAGCTGCGGTACACCCTGTATACAAACACTAATGATGCATTGAAAGTGAGACTGGAAGTCGGACCAGGAACAAACTCTAGTTACTTGGTAGTTCATTTGGTCTTTCTATGGTCAATCAACTTGTACATTTATTTTAAGATTCCTGAACTTGCAATTTAAGTGATTTACTAGATTCTTATTATTATTCGAGACGAATCTAATCCAATCCTTAACTCACACCTACCAAACCTGATATCTAAATCATTCGAATTTTCCAAATCCCAATTACCTTAATTGTTACCCAAGCATCAATAACCCTATGTTTCTAATAACTTCGGGACGAAGTTTCTAAAAGTAGAGGATGCTGTGACATCCGTCACTTTTTAATAATAATAATAATAATAATGATATTGAAAAAAAAAAATATAATACAAGCCTTATTCCCACCAAAAATACTTGAGCCCAACTAACACCACTATAACCTATTAACACAACCCAACCAACCAAACCAATACCCATTCCCTTTTCTTTTTAATATGAAGCACAGGCCCAGCCCAAATAATCCCGGCCCACCAGACAACCATGTCCAGCCCAACAGCCTTGGCCCAATCCCTCCTTCCTTTATTTCCAGTTTAAATCCAAAAAATGTTTGCCCTTGCTGAGGTTCGAACCCGAGCCAAGGCTACACACATCCACGCGCTGAACCACTTGAGCCAACCCTTGTTCCTGATTTAAAACCAAACATAATTATATTTAACCCTTGTATAGCGCTGTTTCCCTTTCTCCCTTTTGTATCTGCTGCTGCGCGAAATGATCAAAAAAAAAAGGGGAAAGTCAACAAGCTGAGATCAAGGAACAATAATCTCCACATAATACTTCCTATTTACCAAAACTTGTGCATCAATTTCGCATCAAACAAGCCCTTAATGACCACGTTTTAGCTTGATTTCAAACATGATTGATGCATTCCTATTAACCATGGTCAAAACTTTCTAAATCTATAAACCCGGTGTAATACTATAAATTGAACACGTCTAGACAATCACAACTCGCTCACACCCTCTTCTTCACCTCCAATTATTCTAAAACATCTCTGATAATTATCAAACTATACGTTGTTTGACTTTTGGCTTGACTGAGCATTGTACACAAATTCATGATTGTAAGTCCCTTTTGTTTTGTGGGTTTTGATTTTCGAAAATCAACAAGCAATAGCCCCATCATTTCAGGGGCTATTGGTTGCTAATTGTTTTTTATTAGTAAGCTAGGGTTCTTATGTTTATTTGGGGAAGATGACTCACAAATGCTATAATATAAAAACAAATTGAAATAAGATAAAACACAATAAACTGATCCAGACCAGTTGGTGGGAAGTGTGTGTCCAAAACACTGAACCGGGTTTGTACCCAGGTTCGAACCCCACCACACACATTTCTTTTTTTTGAAACTTTCTTTTCTTTATATATTATTGCTTTATCTTTCAAATTAATTTTAAAATACTAAATCTACTTTATAAATTCTACAAAATTTATTTTATGCTATTCCACTGTTTTTTAGTTTTACAAAAATCATTTATTTAATATATATTATTAAAAATACAAGTTTATTCATTTATATTTATTAAATTCAATAAAAATATCTAAACGATTTTACTAAATATCACAAAAATTATTCTAAACTTATATATTCTTAAACATTCCAGAAAATATTTTTATTTCAGAAAAACCATTTATTTTATATTTTTAATTAATTTTTGTTAGTTTTAATCATAAATAATTCATAATAAATTCATTTTACAATATTTTTGTACCAAAATTTTACATAAATTATTTCTATTCATTTGGAACAGAAATACAATTTTTAATTCAAGAATTCTTTGATTTTAATATTTTTAGATATTAAAGTCGTATTTTGACAATTTGAAATAATTAGATTAAATACTCTATTTTCAATAAAATAATTTTATAAAAATTATTTTCATACTTAAAACCTTATGTTGTGATAATATTCAACTTAAAGTTTTACAAAAAGACTTTTGTTTATTTATTCATTAAATTTCTTATATTTAATAAACAATTTGTTTATTAATCAAATAAACGTTTATCCCCAAATTCGAAGCCCTAGAAATACGTGTATCCTAGAGTTATTTCCCTTACACATTATCGAATACTTTAGGTTGATCATTTGGGAGTAATCTCAATTCATATTTCGTTGTCCAAGTTCAATTTCAAGTTACTACGTGAACAGTGAGTATTTCCTACCCCCTTTTGCTTTTATACATTTTTGGGGTGTTACATGTACACTATTACAATTTCAAATACAAGTTTACATTTTTACAATACAATTCTAGTACTATGTGCATTGCTTACAACGTGCTTTATGCTTAGACATTACATGTGGATTACATTTGTACTTAGTGAAATCATTAACATGGTACAAGCCGACCTTAACATTGGATAGCGCTATTTGGATTGACAACCCGCCTAGGTTGATTCTCCCCCTTTTTCATCGGAGAATCCGTGGCCATTGTTAAGTTATTATCCATTTGTTGGATAAGTACACTACAGTTCATACAGTACATTATACAGTCACAGGGTTGATTTCGCTCATTTGTATGATACATAGTTTACATATTTGCACTGTAGCATGCACTTGAATTGTATAACTTTTTAACCTACTATATATACCAAATCTAGGAATGCTCACCAACATTTCATATGTTGACCAAACCTATTTTTGTACATGTTTCAGGTGCAGTTTGATCTAGTGCTTTAGCAAGAGACATTTAGTGTTCTATTTCAATTCAATTATTTCAATATTTACATTTCATTTAGACAATGTAATTTCCATTTCCATGTAAGACAATTTTGATTATTCAATAATATTTACATTTTAGTACCATGAGCTTTTGAACAATCGTCACTACGTGGCACCTCGATGATTCCGCCATCGGTTGGGGTGTTACATGTTCCTAATAAGTAATACAATGTTTTTTACGGTCGCCGGTAGAAAAAGAAGTATAATCTATAGTTTGATTTAATCAACAAGTTATAGTTTTTAAACATTTGATAAATAGTTAAATAACTTAATATTATTACATATCATATTTAATAAGAAAATTGGATTGTAATAATCCCACTTTTGTGTTGTTGGCCAATAATAATCCCACCTTAGTTTATTCTTCCCACCAGTCCCACCTTTTAATTTATTTTTTCTCATTGCACCCGTCGTTAAGTCACACTAACGCCGTTAGCCGAAACTCACAATTCTAGGCGATTGTTCACCGGATCCGAAAGAGGGAATCGAGACGATGATATTGGTATGTTCAATTGCAGAAACGAGCATGGTTTGGTGGGTTTCAGGTTGATGTTCTTGTCAGAGGGGATGACCGGAATCGACAATTAAACCATCAAACCATGCTCATTTGGCAATTGAACATACCACTATCATCGTCTCGATTCTCTTTTTCAAATCCGGTGAACAATCGCCTAAAATTGTGAGTTTCACCTAACGGCGTTAGTGTGACTTAACGGCGGGTGCAATGAGAAAAAATAAAATAAAAGGTGGGACTGGTGGGAAGAATAAACATAGGTGCGATTATTATTGGCCAACAACACAAAGGTGGGATTATTACAATCCAATTTTCATATTAAATATTGTTATTTTAATTTAAAGAAATATATCTATACTACTATATAGTGCATTCTAGTTATATAATGCATTTGATAAAATGTTAATTACCTTACTCTTATTATATGTAATTAATAATGTTATTTTAATTTAAAGAATGTAATATTTTCAATTTTATGTGTCGTGACAACGATATGATATTTAGAAATATATAACTTTAAGACTCTATAGTTGCTCATTAGTTGTATATAATAACATAATACTATTACTTATGTTGTTTTTATAAATTTCTTTAATTTTGTTTTGTTCTAATTATATATGTATCTCTACATTATTTTTTTTATTTATAAGTATAAAAATTATTGTTTGAGAAAATGCATTTAGTTCATTTAATTATAATTATGAGTTTATTAAATAAAGTTAATTAGTTAGAATTTATATTAAATAATGTATTAATGGTTTGATGTAAATTACAATGATGTCCTTCTATAATAAAGTTAAATTACCTTGTTGCCCATCTAGAATGCACTATATAGTAGTATAGATATAGATAAGACATTTATCGAATACACTGAAAAACAATGATCAATCGATTTATGAAATACAACACTTTTCGAAAACACTGAAATGCGTCGATCAATCGATTAACGAAATACAACATTTTTCGAAAACACCGAAATGCATCAATCAATCGATTAACTTCGAAAACACCGAAATGCATCGATCAATCGACTAACGAAATAAAACACTTTTGATATAAACGGATCCAACTCTACATAAACAAAGCAAACATCTTTAAAACCTAACAAAAGAAGCTAAACAAAACCAAAAAAAATGAACACGCATCGTATCGGTAACAAAAACTAAAAATTTTAATCACACTGGATTGAGAAGAATAAAACTAATTTTTTGTAATTTTTTTTATATTTTTTAAAGTTAGTTTAATGTATTTAAAAATTTATAAAAGATAAAAAAGAAAAAGGAAAAAACCATGGTATGCCTCGTATAGCCCAATAGGAGGCATATAATGGGCCACGTATTGGAGTTGATACTGGGCTTGTAACCAATATTGGACCTTTATCATACGAGGCAGATAAGGGTCCAGTATTGGTTACAAGCCCAATATCAACCCCAATATGTGGCCCATTATATGCCTTATATTGGGCTATATGAGGCATACCATGGTTTTTTTCCTTTTTCTTTTTTATCCTTTATAAATTTTTAAATATATTAAACTAAATTTAAAAAATATTAAAAAAATACAAAAAATTAGTTTTTGTTATAAATATATTTTATTATGTGACTATCCACATTCCTAACTTCCCATATCTCATTTAAGTTGTATTATGTTATAGCCCTATAAATAGTGGCCATTGTATTTCATACATAGATCAATGAGAAGAGTTATATATTCTCTATTATATCTTTCTATCTTTGTTCTGATAATCTTCATTCTTATAGTTCATGTATGGGTTGCTAGTAGCCGTTGTTTTACAACACGTTATCAGCACGAATTACTTTTGGAGTGGATCATATTATGATAAGGTAACTCGAGTTTGTTTCAAACAAAATCCATATCGTAATTCATACAATATTGGGTTATGTTAGAGATTTTTTTTTTTTCATTTGCCAAACATTAGTTCTATTGCAATTCTTTAAGTTGAACTAATGTTGTCTCCTCTCGTAAATAAATGTCACAAGATCAACAAATGTGATGTGTTATATTCCCTGCATCTACAAGGCTAACCAAACTTGTTTGCATGGGTTAGTGAAATATAATCAAATATCGCTCATACCTGAAGTATTTGTTTTAACTCATTCCGATGTCTCCTCGCTTGACATAGACTATATTATGATAATAAGTTCATGAGGAAGATATAATAATCATGCATAACTAGCAAGACATATACTAATGTACATATATATTTAACTATGGTACTTGTAGAGTTAAAATCTCTACTTTGGTAGGAGATGAAATGAATAATTTTCCATATCAAGTAATTGGACAACCTTTAATGCACTTCAAATATGAGCTATGTCCATTGTAAAATGTCCCACCATCTTTTCAAGATATACTTTGATGGATTGGTAAACATATAATTACATATATACTCGAATTGTATGTCAAGCAACAAGTGCACTATGTCAAGGACTTTCAAAAATCCCCTTTTAAAAGTTCTAAAGAGTCTCTCGATAATGCTCAGACATTATCACTGTAAACTGCGAGTGAACTTTTAAAAGAAAACTTTTGATACAAGTTGGATAATACAATCAAACTTATGTTACTCTTTATCGGGATATCTCATGAGTTTTAAAACACTCAACCCCCTTATTTTAGTCCATACATATTATATTACCTTTACATAATACTTCTTAAGGTATTGATATCAATGCTGCAGGCATCATCAATCCATCAAGGACTTTTCCATCTTGACCAATTACGCAAGTGCATTAACTCTTCAATTGGAAGAACAATAACATCTATTTCTCTAATATATATTGTACCATTCTTATACATTAAAGTATCATAATCACCAGATTCAATTTATCACCTGTGGTGCATTGGTGCACAATAATTACATCCTACGATGTTTCATATTACATTTTAAGCAATCAGTTGCTTTAGGATACTCATGAGGAGTTCCACTTATATTCAATTCAATCATATAACAAACAAAACATATTCAAAATTGAATTTATTTATTCCGATCATAACGTTCTCGAGAACTTACATTTCAAGATTTTGACACATTAAATCCTTCATCAGGTTTTCATGTAAACTTTCAGTGTCAAGTAAATCATGATATTTATTAGACGCATTTCAATTCTCACTTTGCATTACCAGACTAATAAAATATTGAAAAGTCATTGCATCCACCACTGGAGAATGTGTCTCCTCATAATCAATTACGGGTCTTTGCGAAATTCTTGTGCTACCAATTTTACCTTATATCGTTTTCTTTTCAAATGTTGATTCGCACAAAAGACCTTTCTACAAGTTTTGTTGTATGGACTACTGGTCCAAAACTTTTCTTTTCAATAAAGAATTCAACTCTGCCGTGTTTGCGTCTTTCCATTTTGGCCAATCATTTCTTTGTATTCATTCATAGGCAGATCTTAAATCTTGATCCTCATTTTAAGCGCTACATTACATAAAATTTATAACGACGTCGATTTTATTTCGATTCCATACATTTCGTAGACATGATACTGTATAATGAGATCTCTTTATTTTCAGGTACCTGAGGTTCTTCTGGAACCATCATGTCTAATGTCTCTTCAGGAGACCTTTTTACTATAACCTCGACTTGACCATCTTCCTTACTTGCTCCAATTTCTCGAGGATTTTTATTCTTTGGAATCGATTAGTCTAACAGGCTTCAGGCGTGCAATAGGCTTATTGCCAACATATGATTGTCCTTCCCGGACACTCATCTTAAATGGAGCATTAGCAGTTGGTATATGTGACTTGATTAGCTATTCATCATATTTAGGTCAGTTAATGCGTCTGGTAATGAATTTGCTAATCTCCGTGAATGAATTATCCTTTGAACTTTTGGTTCACATTGTTTAGTACGAGGATCAATGATATTTCATTCTAACTCATTTCTAATTCCAACTGCGTTTTATCTCCCCCTGATATTGGGAATGTTAATCCATTGAGATGGATATTAATTAACTGAGATGTAAATAAATCTCTTGTTGAAGGCTCTATAAATCATCATATATTCCCAATAACCTTTTAAGGTCCCATCTCCGTGCGTCGTGGTGGATTAATTTCAATATATGTCGCACAACAAAATCTTAGATGGGCAATATTTGGTTCCTGACCAAAAACCAATTATAATGGGGAGAAACTATTACCATGTATTGGCTTGATGTGAATAAATGTTACTGCATGTAAAATCAAATGTAAACATGAACTTTTGCTTTCCTGATCATTGACATTGCAATCAATGGTAGACGTTTTAGTTATCATCTCAATGAAAGCAATATTTTTATGAACATAAGCTATATGAAGTTCAACACTTATTCCAATGATCATTTTTATCTTGGGAATTGATTAAATATGCCAACATAGAATAATATGCTTGCTATCTTATTAGCTAAGCATTAAATCAAGCAAACTTCAGGTTGCAAACTTGATAACCATTTAGACGATGCATCGATTTTAAATACTAAATGGTATCATGTTAGGATATGCCTATCCTTTAATCAATTCCAAAATATATAGTTTTGCTTAAGAGCAAACATTACATGCTTTGTATCAGATGGAAGAATCTTTAAGTTCTTCATTATGTTCACATCATCATCGACTCGGTGTGGTCTTACCGATCATGCCAACTAATTAAATAATTATGATCCACAAACTAAACTTCTAGTTTATGGTCGAATACGTATTACTTGCACGTATGTAATACAAACGTAAGATATGAGAGTATGTATGAAATCTTCAAACCATCATCTCATTATTAACATGACCATCATTACAATTCCAAATGGTCGATCTCATCATTACAAATGTCTCAATGATGTCCTAGATCATTACCTTTACAATGATCAATATGTAGTCACATTCACTTCACGGAATGGAGTATAAGCCAAACAAGCTTCATAACTTTTCATTATTTACTCGATCACAAGAATATGAGATGATTTCAAACTTTTCATACTCTCTTAATGATATGGTTACTTCATGAGCACATCTCATATGTGACAAATTATTAGACATGTTACACTCTTTTTTGTCTAATACACGACAAGAAATATGAGAGAATAATATATCTTATTCTCTTATAATTACTTCCTTAGTGTGCCACTTCTTGTGTTCGATTTCAATATTAACATCGTTGATCTTATTATCCACATGATGATCATTAAAATTTCCTCATTCAGTATTAACAGGGCTGATCTTGTTATGAACATGATGATCATTACAACTTTCTCATTTACTATGATCATAACTTCTATAACGATCATTTTGTAATCATCATATTATTAACAAAACTGATCTCATTAACATGAGCAACATAACAATTTTCACAATTACCATAATCGTGATTTTATTATAGCATCGCATTCACTTCAGGGAATGGATTATAACCACAAAACTTTTATGGTGGAATCATTACAACTTCCTTAGTTATGTACATGATCTTTAACCTTTATACCGATCATTTTTCATCACATTCACTTCAGGGAATGAGATAGAATCCGAAAACATTCATGGATATTCATTCCTTTTTGGACGGATATAAAGTCACTTCAAACCTTTCACCCAATTTTAATGGCATTGCTACTTCAAGAGCATATTTGAGGTTTGACAAACAAACAAAATTTGTTTTATCCAATTTTCATCATATATAAACTTTTCTTCACATAACATCCATGTAGAAGTAATTATGTCCAAGTTATATAATATTATCGGCCCAACATCTTACGGCCTCTTATAACATGATAATGAGATTCAAGGTGTATGAGACTTTGGATGTCAAATGTAAACCATAACTTTGTTTTATTTGTTTTGTTCAATGCTAAGTAAATGATAGCGTATAAAATACCTGACAGTCAATTGTATACATAATTCAACATATGATGTTATAACATGTTACCAAATAAAACAAGTTATGGTACAATCTTTGTGAAATAAAGTGTTTCATCATTTAAAAGAAAAACATATAATTTATGTATTAGTTTATCACAATATAGCCTTTTTATCACAAACATTTCAAATATCAAAATATAAGCATGAATTTAACATTCACAAATATCCATAGAAACTATATACAATTTCAACATTTTAGATACCATAATATAAAACAGTTATATGCTACCCATCTATTATGTGATTATCAAAATCTTGAAATAAGACAACTAAAGTCGTTATTAATAGTCTTGACGTCTTGTATCACCAAAAACTATTAATGTTTTAGCTTAAACCAAAGAAATTGAATAAACTTTATTAGCAACCAATGTCTCTTTAAATCCACATTGGTGTTTCATGTTTAAGAGATAAATAATATTATTATAATGACAATTAATAGCCTATAATGACCATAAAACACGCTTTATGATTGTTTAACATCAAATTAATACATTAGGCAAATTAGACATTCTGTATAAAAGATAAG
Organism: Ambrosia trifida; assembly: GCA_028751855.1. NCBI lineage: Eukaryota > Viridiplantae > Streptophyta > Magnoliopsida > Asterales > Asteraceae > Ambrosia > Ambrosia trifida. The sequence goes on along the minus strand of CM054131.1, from coordinate 43,220,903 downwards.
TTAATACATGTGAAACAAATTATTTTATGAATGAAAAATTGAAGATAGGCTATAATTTCATTAATCACCTCGTTTTCGTTTCTTTCTTTATCGTGTCACAAAGATGTAGAGACTTAATTATGTAACATGCCATGATATATAATAAAAATTAATAATATACCAATTTTACTTAAAAGAGCACAAGTATTTTTCAGTTTTATTAATACGCTTTTCAATGTGTTAGAAAATCTTGCACTTACGAGAGCAGGGACTAAAATTCTGGAATGAAGATCATACATCAATGATTCAACTTAAATATTTTCACGTCAAGTGATCAAGAACGCAAATCATTGACTATAAAACTTTGAGCAACTTTCTTAGAAGATCGACGCAATCATTCAAATGATACATATTAAAATGAGGGGGAGTATTCGACACGTTGCACTCTTTTTCCCTTCACTAAGTTTTGTCCCATCGGGTTTTCTTAGTAAGGTTTTTAACGAGGTAACACACCTGATCCAGAAGTATCAAGGGAGAAAATACGCGTTGCACTCTTTTTCCCTTAGCTGAGGTTTTATCCCACTGGGTTTTCCTGGCAAGGTTTTTAATGAGGCAGCATCACCTAGCGTATTAGAAAGAATAATACATTATTTTCTTTTATCACGTGGATAGTCAAGGGGGAGTGTTATAAATATATTTTATTATGTGACTATCCACATTCCTAACTTCCCATATCTCATTTAAGTTGTATTAAGTTATAGCCCTATAAATAGTGGCCATTGTATTTCATACATAGATCAATGAGAAGAGTTCTATATTCTCTATTATTTCTTTCTATCTTTGTTCTTATAATCTTCATTCTTATAGTTCATGTATGGGTTGCTAGTAGCCGTTGTTTTACAACAGTTTTATTCTTCTCAATCCAATGTGATTAAAATTTTTAGTTTTTCTTACCGATACGATGCGTTTTCGGTTTTTTTTGTTTTGTTTAGCTTCTTTTGTTAGGTTTTAAACATGTTTGCTTTGTTTTTGTAGAGTTAGATCCGTTTATATCAAAAGTGTTTTATTTCGTTAGTCGATTGATCGATGCATTTCGGTGTTTTCAAAAAATGTTGTATTTCATAAATCGATTGATTGATGCATTTTGGTGTTTTCGAAAAATGTTGTATTTCCTAAATCGATTGATCAATGCATTTTAGTTTTGTGGAGTTTGATCAGTTTATATGAAAAGTGTTTTATTTCGTTAATCGATTGATCGATGCATTTCGGTGTTTTCAAAAAGTGTTGTATTTCCTAAATTGATTGATCAATGCATTTCGGTTTTGTTTAGCTTATTTTGTTAGGTTTAGCGAAACGAATCAAAACGCCGAACACGACTCGTATTGGTTCCAAAATTGATTTTTTAATCAAATTTTATTAAAATGAATAAAACTATTTTTTATAGATTTTTTAGAATTTTTAAGGTAAAATTAGTATTTTTTAATTAAATAAAAAAAACTATGTATGCCTCGTATAGGCTATACGGTATAGCCCATTACTAGGCATATAACAGGCCTAGTATTTGGGTTGATACTGGGCTTGCAACCAATACTTGACCCTTATATAACTCGTCTATACGAATCATATCAAGACCCATATCAGCCCCAATACGAGACTCATACCTGCCATACGAAGCACACAAACACACACACCAACACACATAGTCGATCAAACACACCCTCAAACACACTCGTTGGTGGGCCATCAGTCGATTAAGGTATGTTTTCTTTATGTTTTCACAAATATTAGGTTAGATCTAGGTTAGATTACTTGATTGATTAACCTAGGTTAGATTAGTGGGCTTGAATTTTGTCACACCCTCAAATTCCCACTTGCGGAGTTTTATCGCGAGGCGCGTGACACACAAGGATCCAAGTCAACGGTCACAACGAACGACTACTATATGCGATAAGATATGTAAACCAAACCATGCAATAGTTTGAAAATGATAATTCAAAACACAGCGGAAGCAAATTAAGTTTTACAAAGCGTTTGACGATGCAACATAAGTTTAAGGTTTGACAATCCAAAAACGTGAACCATGATCCTAGACGCGAGTGCGACTCCGTGCGCCTAAACTCGATGCTGCTACCTTAGCGACCTGAGAAAACATGCCAAAAAGATGTCAACATATAATGCTGGTGAGTTCACAGGTTTTAAGTTCGTAAAACGTTTTCATGTGTAAAGTGATTCCTTACAAAGTGTCAAGTGTACAAAAGCTCCAAGTAAATAACAAACCTTCCCTTACTACTACGATTATGTGGCCAAAACCATTACTGACAACGTGCTCAAAGTTGCTGCCCATGTGTAAGTGCCAAAGTAGAGACAATATGCACCCGCCCGGCTCCCAGCCATCGAGTGAGGTTCGTCACGCCCAATAGATCTATCCACATTTCACCCGTTGTGCCCCGCACATTCATGGTTTTAATAGGGACTTCAGATTGCATCGTATAGTAAATAAGTGCCAAATGCCATGTGCCAAATGCCAAGTGTCAATGTTTAAAAATGCCATGTGCCGATGTTTAAAAATGCCAAGTGCCAAAAGTGTCACATTTCTTAAAGAGTTACATTCCCGGAAAAACGTCATGTTTATAAAAGTGTTATGTTTCCAAAAGTGTTACGTTTTCAAAACATAACCGTTGCATTGTTTAAACGTGTAGCATGTTTCGCCCCCGAGAGAAAAGAGTATAAAAGAGGGGTCGTGAACTCACCTTAGAGTGCGCCTTCAGATACTTAGAATTCCAACACGTGTATGATGACCAAACTTAGTGACAACCTATCAATGAGTTTGAATAACTGTATTGACTACTAATGTCACACCCTCAAATTGCCACTTGCGGGGTTTTACCGCGAGGCGCATGACAAACCAGGATCCAAGTCAACGATCACAATAAACAACTCTATATGAAAACGTAAATAGACATAACCATTAATTAAATAAGCGGAAGCGTTTAAGTAGCATTTAATCAACTATGCTATCATCCCAAAAGTTGTTCAAAATACTTTTATTACAAAACGTGCAACTATGCCTAGACGCCAATGCAGACCCGTGCGCCTAGTTTCGTTCATTGCTACCTTAGCGACCTGAGAAAAACATGCCAAAAAGATGTCAACATATAATGCTGGTGAGTTCACAGGTTTGTTCAAAATGTTACCAAAATGTTACCATGTCCATACTATATCAATGTTACCAAGTACGCTAGCTAGGCGTATGTTTTATTACTACTACGATTGGAAACCATTACTAGACACGTTTAGCAATGTTTAGCATGTTTAAGCAGCCCGTATGTTCAGCATGATACCAATGTACCTGTTCGAGACAATATGCACCCGCCCGGCCCTCCAAGCCGACGAGTGGGGCAGGTCACGCCCAATAGATCTATCCACATTTCCCCCGTTGTGCATCCCCGCACATTCATGGTTTCCCCCGGGACTTTCCAAAGATCGTATAGCAATATAAAGTTAAAACCATAGTATGACATATGTTACCAAAACAGTTTAGCGCATGTTTTCTCCCCCAAAAGTTAAAGCAGTAAAAGTGGGGCCGTGAACTCACCTTTAGATAGCGTTCTTCAATTACAAGTAAAGATGTTTAGCCCTTGATAATCCCTCTACCGGAGATCTATCAAAATGTTCACATAAGTGTTCCGACTATTAACCATAAGGTTATCTAGTCCCCGATTGTCCAGATCGTAACCAAGTATGTTTTAAAACGCGTTTAAATGTTTAACCGACACACTAGACCGACCCGACATCCCGTTGGTGACCCATTACCTTAACTAATCAAGTACACATAGATTACACACAAGGTTCAAGCATAAAACACTTAGTTTGTATCGAAAATCTCATTTCTGCATCAGAACGGTCGAACCAGTCAGTTTAAGTCTCCTTCGCCCGTTTTTCATCTCCTTCGCCCGTTTTATCACCTTCGCCCAACAAAAACCCAGGTTCGACCCTGGTCTTCCTCCTTCGCACCTTCGATCGGTCGAAGGAGGCCAGGTTCGCCCCTGTTGTATAATTTTTCCTAAAAACGCTTCAAACACATTCAAAACGACTCGAAACATCATCAAACACAGCAGTCAAGCACGGATAACTTATCCCTACAAAACCCCACCGATTTCCCCCGATAATACGTCCGTTTCAGCCCTTTCCCAAAATGGTAAAGATTATGGAAACATCACTTTCATGCATGAATAATTTACCCAATTTGGAAACTTTTGAAATCGATTCATGCTTAGCTTAAAATACTCAGTTTGTCGATTATCCGATCTTTCTTATCCATTCTATTGATCATAAATATCATACATCAAGTTTTAATCCAATAAAACCCCCAAATATTATCATTCCAATCCTAACCCTAGACAACAATATTCCAACATTAATAACAATCCTATATCATGTTTCTATCATAGATATAGCAGCAAATCATTGAACAACACATAACACCACATAATACACAATTTACATATGTTATTCATCATGAAACCTATGTTAAATGATCATGTTTTGATTTAGAAAGATGTTTAAAAGGTTTTTAATCATAAAAACACCCTTAGAACAGATCTGGACAATTAGGGTTAGATGAAAACGAATTAAAAATGCTTTTAAAAAGGTTTAGGATTATGAACACACCTTGGATTCTTGTTTAGATGTTGTAGATAGGTTAGATTATGAAAAAGAAGAGCAAAAACTCCTTCCTTAGTGTTTTAGGTCGTTTGAGAGCGTTTTGGGACGGTTAGGGTTTGTGAAATGATGAAAAATGACAAAGGTTGGTATTTATACTAATCCTCCTTCGCACCATTTCAATGGTCGAAGGTGGTCTCCTTCGACCCTTTCACAGGGTCGAATGAGCCCTGTTCTGGTCGAAGGGAATTCCTTCAATTCCACTTCCCTGGTTCGCCCATCTTACAAGGGTCGAACCAGACAATTTCTTTCCTTCGACCACTCGAAGTGGTCGAACCAAGACCCTTTTTTAACCAGTTTTCCAGTTTGTCGTGTTTAACGCATTCTAACACATCTTAACACATAAGCATGCATCCTTAGTCTATATTTAACACATTTAAGCACAGATAATCATTTACACATCATTTAAACACATCTATGTATATAATCCACCACACGACCCATAATCTACGCATATACTTAACTAGTTCATGTAATGTCACCAACAACGGAACCCGGTACTAGTGTATTACCAAAACGACTCCCAATGATCCTCCAGATCATTGTACCCTGGACAATACTAACTTGACCCGACTCAACTAACCCAGTTAAGTTTGTTTATAAACGTTTCTCGCTAAGGTAGACTTAGATGTTACTAATATGTTTAAGCCAAACATGCCGGGTGTCACATCATCCCCACGTTGAAAGAATTTTCGTCCCGAATATTGCGCAAAGCCCCCAAAAAGAAAGAAACGAAAAGAACAGAACGAAAAGAAAATTACCGGATGTCACATCATCCCCACGTTGAAAGGAATCTCGACCCGAGATTCATTCCGCTTCAGCAGTAACCTGCCTCGATTCAAACGCGCGCTTCGGGAAGAGATGAGGATACTTAGCTTTCATCTGATCCTCCCGTTCCCATGTGAACTCCGGTCCACGATTCGAGTTCCAACGAACTTTAACGATGCGGATTTTACTCCGACGAAGGCTACGAATCTTGTAGTCAAGAATCTCGACAGGTTCCTCATGCGAAGACGATCATCAACCTTGATCTCTTCCAGTGGTACAATGAGAGATTCATCAGCCAAACAGTTCTTCAAGTTAGACACATGGAAGACGTTGTGCACACTACCGAGCTCCGCGGTAAGTCAAGTTTGTATGCCACCGGTCCAATCCGATCCTGGATTGCGAATGGTCCGACATAACGAGGGTTAAGCTTGCCACGCTTTCCAAAGCGTATGACGCCCTTCCATGGTGAAACTTTCAGAAGTACTTTGTCCCCAACCTGGAACTCTAAAGGTTTTCGACGGCGATCGACATAGCTCTTCTGACGATCCCGTGCAGCAGCCAAACGTTGACGGATCTGTACGATTTTCTCCGAAGTTTCGTACACGAATTCAGGACCAGTGAGCTGGCTCTCGCCCACCTCGGCCCAGAAAAGTGGTGATCGACATTTCCATCCGTAAAGAGCCTCGAACGGAGCTGCCTTGATGCTAGAGTGATAGCTGTTGTTGTAGGAGAACTCCACTAACGGCAGGTGGATCTCCCAACTTTTGCCAAAATCGATAACACATGCCCGAAGCATGTCTTCCAAGGTTTGAATCGTCCGCTCACTCTGTCCATCAGTTTGCGGATGATAAGCCGTACTCATATCCAACTGAGTACCCAAAGCCTTGTACAGAGCCTTCCAGAAACGCGAAGCGAAACGAGAATCACGATCAGAGATAATAGAAACAGGCACCCCGTGCCGAGCAACCACCTCCTTAAGGTAAAGTCGAGCCAACCGCTCGAGTCCATCGATTTCCTTAATAGGTATAAAACGCGCCGATTTTGTCAGCCGGTCAACAATCACCCAGATCATATCATAACCACTAGGTGACCTTGGCAGCTTGGTGACAAAATCCATCGTGATTTGTTCCCACTTCCATTCTGGAACCTCTGGTTGTTGCAGGAGACCAGGCGGCCTCTGATACTCCACCTTGACTTTAGCACAAGTCAAACATTTGCTGACGTAAGAAGCTATATCAGCTTTCATGTTCGGCCACCAATAAAGTATCCTCAAATCCTGATACATCTTATCGGAGCCAGGGTGAATAGAATACCGGGATTTGTTAGCTTCATCCAGAACAAGCTCGCACAATCCCCCGAACAATGGGACCCAAACACGTCCCGCAAAATAGTGTAAGCCATCAGTCCGGAGCTCAAGATGCTTGTCAGCACTGTGCATAGTTTCAGCCTTAAGGTTTTCCTGCTTCAAGGCTTCCAACTGTGCAGAACGGATTCGGTCAGACAACGACGAATGAATGGTGAGCTGTAAGGCTCGAACACGGCGAGGATTCGCAGACTCCTTCCTGCTCAAGGCGTCCGCCATGACGTTCGCCTTGCCAGGATGGTACTTGATGGCACAGTCATAATCGTTCAGGAGTTCAACCCAGCGACGCTGTCGCATGTTCAACACCTTCTGGTCAAAAATGTGCTGAAGACTCTTGTGATCGGTATATACTTCACACTTGGTACCGTACAAGTAATGTCTCCAGATTTTCAACGCAAAGACCACCGCACCCAGTTCCAAGTCATGAGTAGTGTAGTTCTTCTCATGAACTTTGAGTTGACGAGAAGCATAAGCAATAACCTTCCCGCGTTGCATCAACACGCAACTGAGACCACGAATAGAAGCATTACAGTACACAACAAAGTCATCCGTACCCTCAGGTAGGGATAAGATAGGTACAGAACAAAGTTTAAGCTTCAGCATCTGAAACGCTGATTCTTGTGGTTCATCCCAGTCGAACTTTCGATCCTTCTGGGTAAGAGCAGTGAGGGGTTGAGCGATCTTCGAAAATCCCTCAATGAAACGATGATAATAACCCGCAAGGCCTAGAAATTGCCGCACCTCAGATGGCGTCTTTGGTGCTTCCCAGTCCTTAATAGCTTCGATCTTAGCCGGATCGACATGAATTCCCAGTTCATTCACCACATGCCCTAGGAATTGAACTTCTCGTAACCAAAAATCACACTTTGAGAACTTAGCATACAACTGCTCCTGTCTCAAAAGTTCCAAGACCAACCGTAGATGTTCCTCATGATCCGCCTTGTTCTTGGAGTAAATCAGAATGTCGTCAATGAACACGATGACGAACTTATCAAGGTAAGGTTTACAAACGCGGTTCATCAAGTCCATGAACACCGCCGGTGCGTTAGTGAGACCGAAGAGCATGACCAAGAACTCAAAATGGCCATAACGAGTGCGAAAAGCAGTCTTCTGAATGTCAGCTTCCCTGACACGCAACTGGTGATAACCGGATCGCAGATCAATCTTCGAATAGTAGCTAGAGCCCTGAAGCTGGTCAAAGAGATCATCAATGCGAGGAAGAGGATAACGATTCTTGATGGTCACTTTGTTCAGCTCACGATAATCAATACACATGCGAAGACTTCCGTCCTTCTTCTTCACAAACAAAATAGGAGCTCCCCACGGGGAAGAACTCGGTCGGATGAAACCCTTTTCCAAGAGTTCCTGTAATTGGCTGGACAACTCTTGCATCTCGGGAGGTGCAAGACGATACGGAGCTCGGGCAATAGGAGCTGGGCCCGGAGTGAGATCAATACCAAACTCAACCTGACGATGGGGAGGAAGACCAGGTAAGTCATCAGGAAACACATCAGAAAAGTCACGAACTACCGGAATGTCCTCGATCTTCTTTTCATCGTTAGTAGAAATGTTAACAAGTGCCAGAATGGCCGAACAGCCCTTCTGAAGATACTTACGGGCTTTCATGCTAGAAATGATACTCAGCGGAGCACCGCTTTTCTCGCCACGAACCGAAAGAATCTCTCCATCAGGGAGAGGGATCCGAATAACCTTGTCAAAGCAAACGATCTCCGCGCGATACAGCAATAACCAATCCATGCCAACCACGACATCAAAACTACCCAGGGGTACCGGCATAAGGTCAATGGGGAAAGACAAACCCGACAGTTCCAAGCGACATTCCCTAAGGGTGTGTGTCGCTTCGATTTTCTTACCGTCAGCCAATTCTATTAAGTACTTAGCCTCTAAAGGTGTGGGTACTATATCTAGCAATCGACTAACATCCAAAGATACGAAACTCTTATCGGCACCAGAATCAAATAAGACAGAAACATAGCGATCATTAAGAAGGAACGTATCGGTAACTGTGTCTGGATCCTGCCTAGCCTCTGCAGATCCAATGACGAAAGCACGCGCAGTCCTGCCTCCACCGCCATTGTTCCCGTTACCATTCCCGCCCCTCCCATTATCGCCCTGCTTCAGTTTGGGACAGTCACGCTTGAAATGTCCCGTGTCACCACAGTTATAACACCCCTGCCTCCCCTGAGTCCCCTGAGCAGCAGGAGCAGGAGCAGCCACAGGAGTCTGAGTTGGGGTGAGTGCCACCTTGCAATCCTTAGCATGGTGCCCCAACTGATGGCACCGATGACAACGAGCCCTATCACAACCCCCAGAGTGGTGAAAACCACACTTGTTGCACTTGGGATGCTTCCCCACATACCCACTCGTCTTCTGCCCAGAAGAAGACCCAGATGAATCAAACTTCTTTGCCGGCTGAGCTGGCACCACACTCTTCCCCACACTCTCCCACTTCCTCTTGTTCCCCTCAGCAACCTTCACAGTAGCACCCTTGGGTGGCAAAACGCCTTCCGCCACCTTCAGGTTAGTCATCCGATGAGCTGATCGGACAACTTCAGCAATAGTGGGAAGATTCCCAGCAGCCACCAACCCAGCAATCTCGGGCACTAGTCCAGACACATAGTGCTCGATCCTCCTGTACTCGGGTGTGTGTAAATCAGGACACAACACCGCCAGCTCATTCCTCCTCACAGTGTATTCCTCAATCTCAGACCCAACCATCTTGTAACTCCAGACTTCATGTTCCAACTTTTGTATCTCCTCTCTCGGACAGTAATCACCTCTCAACAGCTGCACGAACTCCACCCAAGGCATAGCAATAGCCTCCCCCAATCCCATGTTCTGTGTAGTAGCATTCCACCACGACAGTGCAGGCCCCTCAAATGTCGCGGTAGCATACTTCACCCGGTCCCCAACAGGACAGTTACACATAACAAACACAGATTCCACCTTCTCCAGCCATTGGAGCAGTCCCACCGCTCCCTCAGTTCCAGCGAAGTTATGGGGCTGACAGTCCCGAAACTTCTTATAAGAGCACTGAGGTGGGGGTGGATTAGCACCAACACCTGAAACACGGTATACGAATAAAACACAAACGAAAAGGCACGAAACCCGAAAATGAGGCAAGGTCGACAGAAATCAACTCACCACCCATGGCATTAATCCCAGCGTGGAAATTAGCCATAGCCATGTTCACTTGTTGCTGAAGCAAGTTGTTCAATTCAGCTTGGGTCATGTTGATGTTCCCACGACCACCGCCTCTAGCACGACCACCACCGCCAGCACGGCCACCGCCACCACGACGACGTCCACCACCGCGAGCACCAGACATGATCTAACAAATCAAGAGAACGAGGGATTCAGATTCACTTCCAGTGTCAACCACTAGAAATTTACAAGAGTTAACCTAGGGACAAATCCAGGACTATACATCCAAACTCGAAGTCCATCGGGATTTTCATGCATTCCAGTTTATTATTTCGTGTGCACCCGAAATGATAAATTGCTCTACATGGTCCTCCAGATGTACCCCTAATCTAGACCCCAGTCACCGAACATTGTCGCCTAATAACATGTGACAATAGGTGCAAGTGTAAGAAGGCATGTGTGTGCTAGAACCAACAAATCAACCCCTCCTTCTTCAATCCAGAAGAAGGAGACAAGAGTAGGTAAGAACCCAAATAAAAGCGGATGATGTAACGGAGAAGCATGATGATGATGTAAGAACACCCCGACAACGTTAGTACGTATCCCACTAAAAGTCCCAAAGTATGTGACCGTCTAGTGTGTGCGACTCGGCTATAGACCAGACTCTACATGCAGTCCTAGTTCACTATAACCATTGGCTCTGATACCAATCTGTCACACCCTCAAATTGCCACTTGCGGGGTTTTACGGCGAGGCGCATGACAAACCAGGATCCAAGTTAACGATCACAATAAACAACTCTATATGAAAACGTAAATAGACATAACCATTAATTTAATAAGCGGAAGCGTTTAAGTAGCATTTAATGAACTATGCTATCATCCCAAAAGTTGTTCAAAATACTTTTATTACAAAACGTGCAACTATGCCTAGACGCCAATGCAGACCCGTGCGCCTAGTTCCGTTCATTGCTACCTTAGCGACCTGAGAAAAACATGCCAAAAAGATGTCAACATATAATGCTGGTGAGTTCACAGGTTTGTTCAAAATGTTACCAAAATGTTACCATGTCCATACTATATCAATGTTACCAAGTACGCTAGCTAGGCGTATGTTTTATTACTACTATGATTGGAAACCATTACTAGACACGTTTAGCAATGTTTAGCATGTTTAAGCAGCCCGTATGTTCAGCATGATACCAATGTACCTGTTCGAGACAATATGCACCCGCCCGGCCCTCCAAGGCGACGAGTGGGGCAGGTCACGCCCAATAGATCTATCCACATTTCCCCCGTTGTGCATCCCCGCACATTCATGGTTTCCCCCGGGACTTTCCAAAGATCGTATAGCAATATAAAGTTAAAACCATAGTATGACATATGTTACCAAAACAGTTTAGCGCATGTTTTCTCCCCCCAAAAGTTAAAGCAGTAAAAGTGGGGCCGTGAACTCACCTTTAGATAGCGTTCTTCAATTACAAGTAAAGATGTTTAGCCCTTGATAATCCCTCTACCGGAGATCTATCAAAATGTTCACATAAGTGTTCCGACTAATAACCATAAGGTTATCTAGTCCCCGATTGTCCAGATCGTAACCAAGTATGTTTTAAAACGCGTTTAAATGTTTAACCGACACACTAGACCGACCCGACATCCCGTTGGTGATCCATTACCTTAACTAATCAAGTACACATAGATTACACGCAAGGTTCAAGCATAAAACACTTAGTTTGTATCGAAAATCTCATTTCTGCATCAGAACGGTCGAACCAGTCAGTTTAAGTCTCCTTCGCCCGTTTTTCATCTCCTTCGCCCGTTTTATCACCTTCGCCCAACAAAAACCCAGGTTCGACCCTGGTCTTCCTCCTTCGCACCTTCGATCGGTCGAAGGAGGCCAGGTTCGCCCCTGTTGTATAATTTTTCCTAAAAACGCTTCAAACACATTCAAAACGACTCGAAACATCATCAAACACAGCAGTCAAGCACGGATAACTTATCCCTACAAAACCCCACCGATTTCCCCCGATAATACGTCCGTTTCAGCCCTTTCCCAAAATGGTAAAGATTATGGAAACATCACTTTCATGCATGAATAATTTACCCAATTTGGAAACTTTTGAAATCGATTCATGCTTAGCTTAAAATACTCAGTTTGTCGATTATCCGATCTTTCTTATCCATTCTATTGATCATAAATATCATACATCAAGTTTTGATCCAATAAAACCCCCAAATATTATCATATCCAATCCTAACCCTAGACAACAATATTCCAACATTAATAACAATCCTATATCATGTTTCTATCATAGATATAGCAGCAAATCATTGAACAACACATAACACCACATAATACACAATTTACATATGTTATTCATCATGAAACCTATGTTAAATGATCATGTTTTGATTTAGAAAGATGTTGAAAAGGTTTTTAATCATAAAAACACCCTTAGAACAGATCCGGACAATTACGGTTAGATGAAAACGAATTAAAAATGCTTTTAAAAAGGTTTAGGATTATGAACACACCTTGGATTCTTGTTTAGATGTTGTAGATAGGTTAGATTATGAAAAAGAAGAGCAAAAACTCCTTCCTTAGTGTTTTAGGTCGTTTGAGAGCGTTTTGGGACGGTTAGGGTTTGTGAAATGATGAAAAATGACAAAAGTTGGTATTTATACTAATCCTCCTTCGCACCATTTCAATGGTCGAAGGTGGTCTCCTTCGACCCTTTCACAGGGTCGAATGAGCCCTGTTCTGGTCGAAGGGAATTCCTTCAATTCCACTTCCCTGGTTCGCCCATCTTACAAGGGTCGAACCAGACAATTTCTTTCCTTCGACCACTCGAAGTGGTCGAACCAAGACCCCTTTTTAACCAGTTTTCCAGTTTGTCGTGTTTAACGCATTCTAACACATCTTAACACATAAGCATGCATCCTTAGTCTATATTTAACACATTTAAGCACAGATAATCATTTACACATCATTTAAACACATCTATGTATATAATCCACCACACGACCCATAATCTACGCATATACTTAACTAGTTCATGTAATGTCACCAACAACGGAACCCGGTACTAGTGTATTACCAAAACGACTCCCAATGATCCTCCAGATCATTGTACCCTGGACAATCCTAACTTGATCCAACTCAACTAACCCAGTTAAGTTTGTTTATAAACGTTTCTCGCTAAGGTAGACTTAGATGTTACTAATATGTTTAAGCCAAACATGCCGGGTGTCACAACTAACCCGAAGGTTAACTAGTCCCCGATTGTCCAGATCTTGACTACGTGTGTTAAAAAGTGTGTTTAAACGTTAACCGGACATACAAGAGATACCCGACATCCCGTTGGTGACCCATTACATCAATTAGTCATGCACATAAGGTTAACAGATAAGTTTCAAGCATAAAAAACATAGTTTGCATCAAAAATCGCATATACGAAGTCGTAAGGTCAAATCGGGAGTTTCCTGTGTTTGGTTCGCCCCCAAGGGCTTCTGGTTCGACTCACGGACCCTTGGTTCAACCCTCATGATGTTCATTCAACCTATTCACAAGTTCATTTGACCTAACACATGTTTATTTGACCCTAACATATGTTTATTCGACCTTAACGTATGTTAATTCGACCCTAACACGTGTTAAATCACCCCCGGGCACCTAGATTCGACCCCAGGCATCCATATTCGACCCCCAGACACCCACATTCGACCCTATGGTGCTACATTTGACCCATTTGAGCCACCTTCGACCCATTTGAGCCACATTCGACCCTTTTGAGCCACATTCGACCCTTTCGAGCCACATTCGAACCCACGAAGGGTCGAATGATTTCCACGTTCGACCCTTTGCTGCAGAACTTCATAAAACGCACCAAAACGCATCTAAATGGTCCAAAAACATCACGAAACATCACTAATCACAGCAGTCAACTATCATTAAGATATTCCTAAAAAACCCTACCAATTTTATCCTGAAATCCGTCTGTTTTAGAAGTTACCCGAAATGGCAAATTATGGAGAAGTCACATCAAACGCATGCAATCTTTACCCAATTAGGAAACTTTCTGAAATCAATCAATAATTAACTTAATATACTCAGATTATCATGAACAAGAAACCCCCAATCATATCCCTATCACTATCATTATGAACAAGCCCTAGATCTAACCCAAAATCCCCAAAATGAGCAAAACATCATCAATAATCAATTGTAACCTATCTCAATCATAAGTCATCATCAATAACAGTCCTAGATCATTGTTATAACATCTATACAACAATTAAACATCAAACAATACATAACACCACATAAAAACACCCTTAACATATGTTAATTTGTATGAAAACTCATTGTTTATGAATAGGTTTTGTTTAGAAAGATGTTAGGAAGGTTTTTATCCATGAAAACATGTTTGAATCAGATCTGGACTCTTAGGGTTTAATGAAAACGAATCAAAATGCTTTAAAAAGGATTTAGGATGAAGAACACACCTTAGATCTTTGTTTAGAAGATGTTTGTAGGTTAGATTATGGAAAACAAGAGCAAAAACTCCTTCCTTAATGATTAAAGTTGCTAGAGAGTGTTTAGAGGCGTTTAGGGTTTGTGAAATGGTGAAAAATGACAAAGTGTTGTATTTATAATAGTCCACGTTCGCCCCTTGTACAAGGTCGAAGGTACCCACGTTTGCCCCCTGTACAAGGTCGAATGAACCTTTATATTGTTCCCCCCTTCCAGGTTGTCCCCCATGCTGGGTCGAACCACGTCCCATGCCAGGTTCGCCCCCACGCTATTGGTCGAACCAAGGCTTATGTTTTCTAGATTTTCCAGTTTGTCGTGTTTAACGCATTTTAATGCATCCTAACACATGAACATGTAATCCTAATCTATGTTTAACATATATAAGCATGGATAATCATCTAAACATCGTTTAAAAACGTATCTGCATATAATCTACCACATAAGAATCAATCTACGCATAACACATAATTTAGTTTATGTAATTCACCAACAACGGGACTCATAACGTGTGCGTGTGTGATTAACCCAATGATCCTCCAAATCATTGAACCCTGGACAATACGGACTGTGTTACGACTCTACTGACCCCGTTAAGTATGTTTAATAAACGTTTTTCGCTAAGGTAGACTTTATGTGTTTATAAAATGTTAACCTAAACATGCCGGGTGTCACAAATTTGGGGCTGAATTGAGGATCTGATATGGGATTGATGAGATATGATGAATGAATATGCCTCATACAGGGCAATACGAGGCATATTCATTCATGAAACTTGTATTTGGGGCTGATGAAGATGAACAGATCTGGGTTTAGTTAATGAAGATGAATGAATATGCCTCATACAGGGCAATACGAGGCATATTCATTCATAGTTTTTTTTTTTTTTAATTTTATTAATCTTTTACATTAATAATAACAATAATAACATATACGCAGATTTTTTATTAAAAATATTTATTTTTTTAAAATAAGGTAGTATGGCGGATATCTTTGATGACTACGAGCCGGACTTTGATGGAGAGGAGGGAGGGGGAGCACCACCGCCACCACCACCACCACCGGTTGACCCACTTCTGGGTCACCCGTACTTGGAGTTTCCTGCTGGCAGCCAGGCGTGGCGACGCTGTCAGAAGCTTAGGAGGATGCATGTATTATTATTATTATTATTATTATTATTATTATTATTATTATTATTATTATTATTATTATTATTATTATTTTTATTATTATTATTTATTATTGTTATTATTGTTGTTGTTATTACCATAATGCAGGTCGCGGCTCACAAGTCCGTTTCTTATACTGCGTTGGACGAGTTTTGTGAGCTGGCCCGGGCACGTGATATCATCGGCGTTGATACGCCCTGGAGCCGTATGTTTGAGGGTGCGCATACTCTGGAAAGTATACGTAATAAATTCAGACTGATATTGACGTATTAAGAAGAGTCAATTCAACTTCGAAAGGTATACGTAATAAATTCAGACTGATATTGACGTATTAAGAAGAGTCAATTCAACTTCGAAAGGTATACATAATAAATTCAGACTGTTATTGACATATTAAGAAGAGTCAATTCAACTTCGAAAGGTATAAGTAATAAATTCAGACTGTTATTGACGTATTAAGAAGAATCAATTCAACTCCGAAAAGTATACGTAATACATTCAGACTGTTATTGACGTATTAAGAAGAGTCAATTCAACTCCGAAAAGTATACGTAATAAATTAAGACTGTTATTGACGTATTAAGAAGAGTCAATTCAACTTCGAAAAGTATACGTAATAAATTCAGACTGTTATTGGCGTATTAAGAAGAGTCAATTCAACTTCGAAAAATATACGTAATAAATTCAGACTGATATTGGCGTATTAAGAAGAGTCAATTCAACTTCGAAAAGTATACGTAATAAATTTAGACTGTTAGTGACGCATTAAGAAGAGTCAATTCAACTTCGAAAGTATACGTAATAAATTCAGACTGATATTGACGTATTAAGAAGAGTCAATTCAACTTCGAAAAGTATACGTAAAAAATTCAGACAGTTATTGACGTATTAAGAAGAGTCAATTCAACTTCAAAAAGTATACGTAATAAATTCAGACTGTTATTGACGTATTAAGAAGAGTCAATTCAACTTCGAAAAGTATACGTTATAAATTCAGACTGATATTGACGTATTAAGAAGAGTCAATTCTACTTCTAAAAGTATATGTAATAAATTAACACTGTTATTGACGTATTAAGAAGAGTCAATTCAACTTCGAAAAGTATACGTAATATATTTAGACTGTTATTGCACTCGTTCAAAAAAATAAAATAAAAAAAAATCCTCGTATAGCCCAATATTTAGAATATCAGACCCACATAGTCCACAAAACCATAAGTTTGGAAAAATTAAAAAAGTTAACCATATATGCCTCGTATAGCTCTCTATATGAGGCGTATAAGTACGAGGTTGCAGACTCTCATTGCCTTTGAATCAGTGTTCAACTTTTTGAGACCTATATGTCTCGTATAGCTCTATACGAGACATAACTAGAATGTCAAATTAGATTTTTTAAGTGTCCAAATAGCCGGAGCCTAGTTGTATATGAAAAACCGTTTTATCCGCGGATTGCAGATTGATTTTAGCTAGATCAACAATCTATAAACAATAGTTAAGTCAATAAAATAAGTTTATCCGTATCAATGGGTTTCTCGATAACGTCATCATTATATAAAATAATATATCACCTTTATGAACCTCTGCATGCGTAAAAGCGTACAAAATCATTTAAAAAAAAACTACACAACTTTATGCCACATGCATCTTATTCCTACATACCTTGCAAAAATAGAAAACGAATTTTAGAACATATTAGACTAGTGAGTGTGGAGAGGGGTGACATTTTTATGATGGGCCGCTACGTAGACGTCACGTAGGAGTGGGAGGAGAGGCATTTTGATGATGGGCCTCAAAGGGGGTGGTGTGCACTATGATGACGGGCCTCCTCATTGGTCAGAATTATTAAAAATAATAAAAAAATCAATTAAAAAACAAATGAGTGGCACGGCATCAACGGCATTATCTTGCCTCTATGCCGCCCCA
Source organism: Ambrosia trifida (assembly GCA_028751855.1). NCBI lineage: Eukaryota > Viridiplantae > Streptophyta > Magnoliopsida > Asterales > Asteraceae > Ambrosia > Ambrosia trifida. The sequence continues at coordinate 43,203,284 of CM054131.1, read as the reverse complement.
GGGGGTGGTGTATCGAGGCCCGGCATCGTCTTGCCCCCCTATACCGCCCCCATACCGTATGGTCTTATTTGAAGTCAAATATTCTTTTTATAAACTTTTCAAAAGACACAGATAATTACAAAATGTTTCATAATTTTTGAAACTTTGTAAATATTTGAATGTATTCATGATATTAGTTTCAATGCCTAGTATCTTTTAAAATTGTCTATCTTATTTATTTTCAGTTATGTTTAGTCGTTTTTAGTTTCTTTTTTTAATAAATTACATAAACTACTTTAAAACGCTCAAAGAATCTCATCAATACTCAGCTAATTAACCAAATCATGTAAAAAATAATTTACAATGTGACATGTGACTTTCATGGGACAACGACATAACAAAAATCAAGAAATGCATCAAGATCACCAAAAGAAAATATCAAATGTTCAACCTTCATCACAAAGTTTTATACAAATCACTTAAAAGTTACATAAGATAAAAAAAACTTCTTCCAAATATTACATAATATTGGAGATACATTTAACCACTCTCAAAAGGGTAATTCTTACACCTCAAATGAGAAAAAATTACATTACTTCCTTTCTACACATCAATCTAACCCAAAAAATAAAAATAGATCAAAATATTAAATTAGAATATTTTGGCATCTTGGGTTAGAGTCAAAAATAAAAAAAATAAAAAAAATAATAATAAGAAAAACCATTAAAAAAGGAAGTCCATTTTCTCAGAGCTGAAAATCCATATCCTAGAGCCGTAACGGATCAATGAGTTGTACATAACTCATTTACACTTACAAGTTTTTTGGATTTAGAAACTATAGCTCTGGAAAAAGTGACTAGCCTTAAAAAAGATGTGCAAATGCAGCCACATCTTAAATCCTATTTCTCTCAAGTCTAGCCGAGCACGGTGGTAGGTGATCGGAAAACAGCAGCGGAGGAAACCTATAATTCTTCATCGGAGAACGGAGGCGAGTGATCGAAAATAGCTACAGATCGGAAGCCGCAAGGCTAAAATTGTTCATTTGGCAAGAAGTTCATTTCAGAACAAATAATATGTTTTAACTTTGAAAACCGCATAATGCACTTGTAATTTTATATTAATTACGATACGAAAGACAGTTACGTAAGTAACTGCCTATCCAGTATCTTAATAAATATTAATGCAAAAGTACATTTGCTTTATGCGGTTTATAGCACTTCTCAACATAATATTAATTCTGAAAAGAATGCGTCCCTACCCATGTACACGGAACCCAATTATATTTATCTAAGCATGGATGTGAGAGATTGGAAAACCACTTCTTCACATGGGATCGTGAGTCCCATGTGATGATGGAATCCAAACTCCTCCTCCGCATGGCGTAGGAGTTGCTGGAATTCTGGGTAAGTTAAAAACGAAATCGGGACGATGTATCGGGTTCGATTAGCGCCAACGTACACCGGAAAATGGCCTTTCGGCACATCGATAGGGAGTCCGTCATCACCGTATCCATTCTTTTTGCCTAAGCTTGAACATCTTTTGAGGATTTGTTTCAATAGTGCTGCTTGTGAGAGTTTGTTTGATTTTTTAATTGCCATTTCCGGTGAATATTTATGGTTCCTGTTAGTGTTTTACGGTGGTTGTGGTGGTGTAGATGGTGGTGAGTAGGAACGGATTAAAGGGTATTTATAGAGAAAATTTTGAACACAAGCTCTATTTTCTGTCAGGTCATATTCAAATTCTACTCACTCCAAAAATATTTTATTTATATAATAATGTAATATAATATTTTATGGATTTAAATTAGTATTATTTGATTTTTTTAAATGAGTGGTGTACGGTTTGTTTTGCTATTTGGAAATATACAGATTGATTACATTTTAATAAATAGTTAATTAGATCTGTTAAATATTTTACTACAAATTGATTTTAATTATATGTATGTTTTTCACTAGTGTTGTATAAGATATAGATCGTAAAATGGAAAAAATGGGAAGAGATAACGTATAAAGTTTCTTAACGTGAGAAGCTTATGAAGCATTCTTAGTTATTAGATTAAGACGGTGGCAAGATGGTAATTAACAACCCTAATCATATTTGGGTTAATCTAATCAACGGTAAATTATGAAAAAGCGTTAAATTTTTTTTCAAATCGTAACAACAGAATCAATCGAAACAAAATTTTTTAACGATTGAAATCGATTAACCAAACTGAATGATTACATAATCAAAATAACAAAACAAAAAGTCGATTACATAAAACCAAAACATAATATCAGTATTTGAAATTAAAGATCAGAAAAACAGAGTATTATAAATGGGATGATAAATCAATCGAAATCATATGTATTATGAATAAAACCGTACGTATTATTTGTCAGAAGCTCTCGATTTTGATTCTAGTAGAAGAATTAAAGATAAACAATGGGTTAAAAAAATTGCAGAAGAAGAAGAAGAAGAAGATGTATATGATAACAGGGGTATTTAAACGCATGTTATAGCTATGTGAATAGGTAACGTGCGTTTAAAGTTCAATAAGTGAAATAACAAATCAAATGCAGGCTCATAGGTTTAAACGCACATATTGTAAGATCCAAACGCACGTGTATTATAATACACATAATATGTTTTTTTTATTGTTTTCGTACATGTAATGATGAAAAATGCAAGTGGTATAGATTATTAATGGTAAAACATCAACATATCTAGTTACATGAATATTTAAATAGTAAAAAACTCAAAATATCTTACTGACTACTAAATATGATTTGATTGGTAATAAATATAGTTTTTTAAGGCGAATTTTCTATGTTGCGGCAGAGATCATCACAACCCCCAGAAAGGGAATCCCCTAGACACTCTACAATGGTCAGACTATGTTGTCTTAACCAGGCCCACACTGATGCGAGAGTGGCCGACTCACAAGCGAATCGAGGCTGCACATAAGGGGCACTAAGGCTTCCACCCGGAAAATTTTCCGCCACCTGCCACTTGACAGATGTTGCACCCTCCACAAGAGGCAAACCTCTCTGGTAATAAATATAGTTAATTTTTAAAATTCAAGATTCAACTATCACATATCATATGTAATTAACTTTTTTGGTTTATAAATAAACACTATCAATACATACGACTCACATACCAACTAAAAAACTCAAAAAATAAAAAAAATGGTAGGCAACTACACAGATGCAATCAACAATGTTCAAGTGAAAACTCTGATCATGGTTGATTCCATCTCTAAGGTCAGAGATGGCATCAACTCTTCATGTGTAGTTTTAGGAGTGCAAAATGAGGTCCAAAGGGAGTCTATAAAGAACTTGGATCTCATTGAGAAGTTACTGAGTGAAGAAAAAAAATCACCATTGAGGGATGCAGCAATTGAGTTTGAGCAACTCCATACCCTAGTAGCTTTTGATAATCTCATTTGTCAGATACTAAGCAACACAGAAAAATGCATAATGAGGAACATGAAAGGGAAACAGAAGGCAAGGGACAACATCTTGGGTGGCAAGTGATGGATGGGTTGGGGTGGTTTGGGGGGTAGTGTTTTATGTTTGTAATTTTTTTTATGGTGGTGGTTGGGTAGTGGTTGTTTCTGGTTGTATTTTTAAGGTGGTTTGTTATGGTGGTGGTGTGATGGTGGTAGTGATGATGGTGGTTGATATGTAACTTCTTGTTATGAATCAAATGATATAAACGCTATACATTCAAACGCACGTATTAACATTTACAAAAACAAATGTGTATAAAAAACAAACATTAAACGCACTATATATAGTTTAGACGCACGTGTATAATAAATGAAGCTTCAACAACTTCTGATCATCATAATCTTCCAATTCAACATCTTCATCATATTCAATGTCATCTTCAACGTTCTAGTCCTCTTGTTCAACTTGTGGCGGGGTTGAACCACCATCCCTCTGATGTTTATGTCGATTGTGGCCTTTCTCTCCGCATATCTTGCACGTTCTCTTCCTTTTACCCACTCGACTAACTTGTTATTCCTTACTGGACTTTATACGCTTCTGTTTACCATGGCCTTTGTTCTAAAATCCATTAGGTAGTCGAATAGTGGGTTTAGCCTCAGATGGTTTCTGATAGCCAAGAAGAGAAGCATATATGTCATACTTCTTCTGGCTAGGTCTTTTAAACCTGCCTTCATCAACCTTCTTAACCATATCTTTCATTTGATCATTAAGTAAAGTTAACTCGGATAAAGCTGTAATTAAAGTGTTTGCAAGATATTCACCAGCCAACACTATCTCCCTTGCAATACTTCTAGCTTGTTTAGTCTTGTCATCACCACACTCTCCTGTTTCAAATGAGTACTTGATTTCATTTGGATCAACATTTTTTGTCCACCTCTTCAGAATGTATCTCTTTGGGAATCTATTAATTTTGAACGTCCTTAATATAAAATAAATATGCCTACAAAGTAGCCTATACAGCTCAAACCTCCTACACGTACATTGTGAAGTAACATCTTCTTCACCCTCATGAACTTCCTTCTTGAAAAGCACCCGTAAAAATATTAAAAACACATTTGCTGAATTTCGACGCACACTATATCAAATATAAACCCACAATTTAAGAAATGTTGACTTTGCTAGATACCTCAATAAAACCTTGACCATGTGCTTTTGGATCTTCAACAAAAATCTTTAAAAAACCTGCATCAACCTTTTGGGTGTGAACACCTATTAACCCTTCATATGTGGCATATATTTCTTCCTGAATATCAAAGAAGATAGTCCTTGTAAATATTTTGGATGCTTCTTCCTTAATAGGATTTCTAGTCCAAAAATCAGGAACTCTATGCCTTGAATCATGGTCATTCTTCCTATGATTGAATCTCTGAGCTTCAAGTGAAGTTTCAAAATGGTTGAAAAACTCAACAAGAGTCAACTAAGAGTTTGCAACCTGGCGAAAAAAAAAAGTGATTTTCACTCTCATATTTTGATGTTGTCCTCATTAGGCCAGAAATAGGTTCATCCCGGTAAAAAGCAGGGATCCACATTGATGTCATGTTGAACATGTCAGTCAACCAATTGTTCTCAGTTAGTTTGTAATCGACGATAACTACACCCCACTCGAAATCAAACGTCTCTGGACTGATTGAGTCTGTCCATACAATTGCACAGATTCTCCTTTTAAACTCATCATCACTGCATAATGCACTACCCACCTAAAAACAAAAACATATAAACAAACACACATTGGTTATCTTTGAACTCATATACAGAAAAGCAACAAACGCACGTTATAAAAATTTGGACGCATGCACTGCATCCTAAACTACTATGCTGCTATTTAAATGCACAAATCAAATAAACAAAATCAAAGTTTAATTTTATGCAAAATTCATACTAACCTTATCAGAAACCTTCTTCATGATGTGTCACATGCATAATCTGTGTCTGCTGTTTTGAAAAACCAACTGGATAGCATTTTTCATGGCAGGGTCATGATCGGTTACAACCACTTTTGGATGGTTTCCAAAAGATTTGAAAAATGATTGTAACAACCATGTGTATGATTCCATTATCTCAGATGACAACAATCCTGCCCCATGTGTGACATTTAGACAGTGGTTATCAATTCCGGTAAATGGTATAAAAACCATCTTATACCTATAAACACATTAGAAGATTTTTTAAATAAATTATGAACATATAATAGTTGGATGTGAAACTTTAAAAAATAAAAACATACTTTTTGGTATTAAATGTTGCATCAAAGGCAATCACATCTCCAAATTCCATATAGTTTCTCTTGCATAACGCATCCGCCCAAAATAAACTGGTGAGTGCATTCTTTTCACCCATAGAAAACTCAAAAGAAATATCTGGCAAGAACTTCTTCTTGTCCCTAAGCCTAGACACTATCATCAACATCAAACTCACCGATGAAAGTGTTTAATCTACCTTTAAAATTCTTGCAATCAGTAGCCGTTGCACAAACATTCTCAAACCCTCCATACTTAGTCTTCATGATATTAAAAGCTTTGACGGGACCCATGTTCAATGAAGACAGCTGACATATCATCTCTTTTTGAGTATGTGTCAGCTTCCTGTTAGCTGCTAGGAAATGAATGTCACTTTCAGATACAAAGAATGATTATGACCTTCCACAAAGTCATAAACCTTGAAAGTCTTGCCATCCTTAGAAGTTAGCTTTACATGTGCCTTACATCCAGTTCGAATAGATGGTCTTTTCCTTGTTCTAACATCTTTATTAGAATTATCTGCACCAACTTTGACTGTCTTAAAACCCTCCTTATAGCATATAAAGTATTTGAGTCTTAGAACACCTTTTCGCACATCTTGGGTACCCTTTCGAATAGAAAATCCAGCAGCCTTTGCATATTTGGCATAAAACTCGTGTGCATGATCAATACTAGGAAACTCCATGTTTATTACAGGTTTGAGTGATTCAGGTACATCAGGAATGAAGGAGTTAATAGTTTGGTCTTCTACAGGAACATCAAAGGAAACACCTTCAAAAATAAACGCACTTAATAAAGATTCAAACGCACGATGCCATTTGATAATTTGAACTACTTAAACGCATAATTCATCATATTCAAACACACTCATATATGTTCAGTATCTATGTTTGAACTTTTTAAACGCATAACTGATCTTCTCAAAACGCACTCGTATTTGTTAAATATGTATGTTTGAAAACTTATAAATGCACCTATAATTTAAATGCATCTGATATTCAAAAAACATAATTAAAATACCTTCAATCCTTCTGTATTCGTTTATGATGTTCAAACTATGAATATCGACATCCTGGTTAGTCTCCTCGATCATGTCTGAATATCCAGAAACAACATGTTTACGAAAATCAAACTTAAAAAACTAACTGCAAAAACTGAATGAAAAACAGAGCATCGCAATTATCACCTTGAAAAACAATATTATCGAGATCTGGAATCGAATTCTCAATAGAAACACACTGACCATCAACCGATAAGTTTAAATATGATAAAAAAAAATCAACAATTAAGCATAATTCTACTGAAATTGATTAAAAAACTAGTTCTAATACGTATCGAACATCCTGTAATACTTAAATTGAATGTGATTATGAAAATCGTAATGTGTTTGAATGAAATTGAAACAATCGTAATGTGTTCGACTAATTTGTATAATTGGAATTTTAAATCGTTGAAGCAAGTTATGAAATTGTTTATGAAAATAGAACGTGATTGTAGTAATCAGTTACAGAGAAAAAGTCTGATTTGCCCTTGATTTTAACTATAATTGAGTTTAATTAGTTAATCGTGGTTTAGTTAAATTGACAGGTGGCAAATTATAGTGATTTCCTACACTTTTCACATTAAGGATACTTTGTATCCTATAGTTAGCTGTATAATTTCACTAATTACAACATTAACGCAAAAAATAATCTAAAAGTACATAATTACATACTAAAATAATATAAAAAGTTAATCAATAATTAAAAATAATATAAAAGAAATTCCATATGACAACCCAACTTGTAAACTATTTCCATCCACCGTGCCTTTTACTAACTTGATCTAACCCAATTAGTTTTTTTGCCAACGTGACAACTTATACGGGATCATCATCATCACCTCCTCCACTACTGTTCCTCAACCACCCACGACTACCACCACCAACATGCACCATACCACTTCCAAATGAGAGAGAGAGAGAGAGAGAGAGAGAGAGAGAGAGAGAGAGAGAGAGAGAGAGAGAAAGAGATGGGACAGAGAGAGAGAGAGAGAGATATATATCTGACTAACCACACGTCCACCTAGCATCAGCGATGAAGGTGGGGTTCCAAAACATGGAAGAAGGAGATCGTTGTGGTGATAATTTTAGGGCTAATCGAGTAGTGGAGGGTTCATAGAAATATGGCGATAGTGGTGTTGGTTTGTTCGGCAAGTAAATAGAAGGTGAGGAAGACGATGGTGGTGATGTCGGTGTTATCAGGAGAAAGGTGGTGGAGGGGTTAGGGTTCAACAGAGGAAGATAGAAACAGTGACGGTTAGGGACGGTGGGGTATGGTTGCTACAACAGAGACAATCGTGACGACTATTAAAGATTAAGGTTCCGATGACCTTTCAGGTTTCCAGCAAGGTCCGGCCAATTCATCAAAGTTTGAATTATTAAAATCCAATATCCTATATAAATAGCAAATTATGTGAAATTCAAGTTTGATCATTATCAATGTGATATCCAATAATACGTTGCAATTTGTTTTTTTCTCAAACTTTGTTTTTGTACATGCATATTGAAATCAAATGGAAGTTTCCAAGAAGAACACTTAACAGATTGAGTAAAGCAAACAAATCTTATAAACAACTAACACACTATAGTTGGTCATTGTCTACGGTCCTCTGGGTCAAGCTTTCATTCCAACATAATATGCATTACCTAAAGTAATAACAATAGCATCAAGTTACTTTAAAATTATATATAAATAAGATGTTATTGTATTACCGTATAGCTTGACATACCTTTCATGTCCTTAATAGGATTTACAATTGAGGATGTCTCTGAAAGTAATATCTTACCAACTCAGACCCTATCAAAAACTTAATTACTGATGAGATGCTACTCGATGGTGGTTGTTCTTATTACACAGGATATCAAGAGGGAATATATAACAATTCCCTTTTTGCTCCCGCTTAAGAAATTATTTACGTTATTTAAATTCTTTATACTACTTTTAATAATATATTTGCACACGACATTATCCATTAATGGTTGATGTGTTTTGAGATATTCGTCATTTTTTTTAACCATGGTTGGATATTGTGTTTTATTTTTTTACCAGGATATGTTACCGTATTTATTTAATTAATGTAATAAAGGAAATTTTACAACATGAATGCAGGAAAACGGGTAAAAGCTGCACCTCAACCCTCTTTTAAATAGTAAAGTCTATCATACCGAAAACAACCCCTTGATTCCAAGGGGTCAAGAAATTGTTGTGCACGTGAGTAAAAGAGTCAAAAGTCTCAAAGGCAAAAGAGACGAAAACATTTGATTATCAGCATAAGTTTTTTCAAGTTTCGTAACTTTTCTTCCATTCTGCTTTTAGCACCACCTATTCAACCACGAACTTTTTTTCCACAAGACCAATAAATGGGACACTCTGGTAGTTATTGCAGCATATTAAAGAAACGTTTTTATTTTTATTTTTAATTAAATATCGTTGTATTAAAAATATAAGAGGGTGTTTGGGATTGCGTTTTGAATTTGATTTTTAGATTATTGCGTTTTGAAAACGCAAATAATCAGTCTTTAGTGTTTGGATTGCGTTTTGAAAACGCAGATAATCAGTTTTTTAGGCTACCAAAACGCAATAATCTATAAGCAGCTCCACTCCTGCTTTTCCAAAACGCATAATTTGGTTTGAATAATCAATCCCAAACACCCCCAAAGTCTCTCGTAGACACTTACAAGTGAAATAAAATGCCCTGTGTTATTTCATCAAATTTTCAATATTTTAATTGATGCTTATATTGAAAAAAATATAAACTATTTTTTCTCAAATATTTAAATTAGTTCTATTTAACAAAAATACTAACAAAGTAGGAGCATAACCTTATCAAAAATATAAAAACATATTTTAAGTTAAAATTGTTGGCATTGTCTAACCAAATTAACAACTATTCTATGAAGTCCTTATTGTGTAGAAAAAAAAAAAAGAAATTCAAATAAACATTATGAAACAAAACCTAAATAAGACCCCTGTAGTGCAGCGTGATCCTGGCGTGAAATAGGAAGATAGCGCCCCCTCACATCACTACGGGGAGCACGATTTACGAAAATCTTTTACAGGTGTTATTATCTTAACGCCGGGTAACAAAGTTTGCAACCAACCATTTGCAGACACGTGGACGAGGAGGGGGAAAAATTTTGAACGGTCAAAAAATGAAACGTTGGTTTTGTATTTAATTTCAAACGATAATGTTTTTTTTAGTTTATATATATATATATATATACACACACACACAATACACAAATAACACACCACAACACAAACTACCTACTCAATCTAAAAAAATACAACTTCAAAACACAAAAATGTTTCCATATGGTTCACCGTTTGGGGTCCCGCCTCGCCCGGGTACGAGGCCAAACACTACGAAGCCAAACACTACGCAACTGCCACCCAATTGGGGCGATTTCGACGCGAACACAATGGGATACGCTCAACTTCTTAGCATGTCGGGTCAATTTTTTCAAGGGCCAACGAGGTTTGCGCAAAACATGAACCTAAACTATGGCCAAGGTTCTCAAGAGGAGCTTGAGCTCGTGCCTGAAACTCAAGGTGAGCCCAACCAACCACGTAAACCCGAGGATTCTCAACCGGGGGGGGGGGCAAGATGCTCGCACAAAAAAAAAGATACTAACGCGCCTCGTCAAAAAAAGAAGTATGATTGTTGGGCGAAAGACGAGGAGTTTGCTTTAGCGTGGGCTTGGCTCGACATATCGTAGGATCCCGAAGTTGGTTAGTATTTTTTATTTATATATCTTTAATCGTATATATATAGTATTTTTTATTTATATATAATTAATCGTGTATATATATAGTATTTTTTTGTATTTATATATATTTAACCGTATATATATAGTTATATATTTCTAATCGTATAATATCTTTTTTTTTGTAGCGAACTATCAAGACAAACCGTTGTTTTGGATAAGAATTCGAGAGCTGTTTTTTGGCGCCATGGGTCGAGGGGAGTATCGAGACAACGATTCGATATCGGGAAAGTGGACGGATATAAATAATAGATGTCATTCCTTTGCGGAGGTTTACCAACGTTGTAGCGACAACAGGGGCAGTGGGAAAGGTGATGATGGTGTGTTGGCAAGAGCGTTGGATGAGATGAGAGAAACCCGTGGGACGTTCCCGTATTTGAGAATTTGGGAGATGTTGAGAAAAAGTCCTAAGTGGGCTGTTGTACCGCCTATGGGTCCAGTAATAGGCGGAAAATCAGGAGAGGAGGAGGAGGACCATCAAAACGAAGCAAAACCTCCTCGTCGCGAGATCCGGATACACCGTCATCCGATGCTTGCTATGTGAGCTTAGGTGATCCTATTAATTTGGAGGATGAGGAGGAGGAGCAGGATCTTCCAAGACCACCCGGTCAAAGATCAAAAAAGGGTGGCAAGGCGGAGTCGTCTTCGGCAGGAGGTGGTGACTTGAAGGAAGATTTTGAGGAAATGAATCGACGACTACAAGATATTTGCGACCTTGGCCAAAGACGTTTGGAAACTATGCACCAAAGAGTGGTCGAGAATAAAAGGTTCGTCGACATCCAAGAGGCGAGGCAAAGGAAAAAGGACATTGGGTTTTTGTCCAGATCGATCGACCACCTCGACGAAGAAGCCCTACGCCTTGCACAACTTCATAGGCAAGAAATTCTTGCAAAATATAAGCTCTAGTGTGTTTCGTTTTTTTTATGTTGCGTTTCTTTTTTTAAATTTGGTATTGTATTTTTTTAGATGTTTGAATTTAATTAATATTAGTTGTGTGTTTTAATATTATTTGTAATTTTTTATGACAATTATCTTTTTTTATACAATTTAGTTAAAAAGTTTTAAAAAAATAATAAAATAAACAACCAATCAGAAACAAAGACCTTATCTTTTTCCTTTTACCACTACACATGGTATACACTACACATGGTATAAGATAATAGAGACATAGTTTTTGAGGTAGCCATGTGTGGTGAGTGTTGTAAAGGACATACCATATGAAAGTTTTTATGTACAGACAAAGTGGGGACATGCCCCATTGGCCTTCCTACTATATGTTTCACATAACTTCTATGTCTTTCAATCAATTCTATTTGTGTTTTATTATATTATTGTTTTTTTTATATTGCCACTTAATATAGTTGCAGATGAATATGGTTGAAGTTGATTGGTTTTAGGATTGACTTTTAATAAATGCGAGAATCGAGATTGGATTTGAACCTAAAGCTATGTAGTTGGGGGTTTGATTTGGGCTTGATAGACTAAAATATTAATAAAGTGAAATATCGGACTTTATGGAAAAAGAGTATGTAGTGTTAGAGGTTTTAGGGACGCTTTATAAGAATATTTTTATGGTTTGATTTGATGTAGAAGTTAGGTTGATTGGGTGTATAAGAAGGTGGGGGGTAGAAATTGAATTTTTTATGTTTTTTTAAATGTCAAGGGGGCACTCCGTTATAGCCTTTGCAGGAGAGAAAAAAAAAAGCCCCATAATACCCCCGGGGTGTTCCCGGCGCTATAGGCCTCAACCAGGCTATGGATGGCGTCGACTACGCATGAGCTAATAACTGATGTATAAGACATACAACTCTCTAACTTAAAACTTTGTTTCTTAATACTATATATTATATATATAAACAATTTGCAAATATGGTTGTGAGGAGGGTTTACTGTTTCCCTCAATACAACCTGTCAATGCATTCGTACAACCCTGTTATGCATGGCTCTCTTCCCCAGATTGCTTTGTATATCTCTGTAGATGGCTATCTTCACCAAATAGCTTTGTATCTCTGTGTAGATGCTCACCATCTATCATCTCTTCAACCACTTTGTCTCTGCTTCTCTTCTCTGGTCGTCCGTTTACCGTCTGGTTTCGCGAGGTTGGTAGCCTCCGTTGTTGCCGGTTGGTTTCATGCCAATTACGGCGGTGACGGCCCGGTTAATCCGGTTCCCGCTGTCTTTCGCTTGACAAAGATGGGTGGTAGATGGACAACTAGACTCTTATATGCTGCTCCACTTCTGTTTGTGCCGGTGCCTTTCTCTGTATAAAATAAAAGACAGAGCGACAGAGAGGGAGGCTGTAGTGGTAGGTATGATGGGTGTTATGGTCTGTGGCTGATGTTTGCTTACCGTCGTCGTGTGTGCGTTTTTACCATCTTTCATTTCGGCCGTAGAGAAAGATGTGCGACCGCACGTCACAACGTTCACGACTCCTGTCGTTGCTTGCCTTCGGGCTCGATTACAGAACCCTAGGTGGCTACTTATGTCACTGATGTTGGTTTTGACCATCGGAAAACGCAACTGATAAACACTTGGCCACCGGCTACGGTTCCGGTGAAGTTCCGGTATAGATTTTTTCCGGTTGCATGTTTTTTTGCGATTAGAATCTTAGCAATACACGTCCGGTCATCGGATTCAGGCCCGGTGACCGGTTTAGTGACTTTTGCTTACTCCTTTACCCGTTTTTGTGCGATTCAGTTTTCGGTTTAGGGCTTTTGCCCAGCTCTTCGTAAACAGTATTTTCAATCGAAATGGTAATGTGCTTTTTGGATTGTTGTGTATCCAATAGATACGTGCTCTTGATTGTTTGTCTATTAATTTAGGCCTTATCATTTAATATCTTTACTCATTGTTTTCACTATTTTAGGCAAATAGATTGTCTTGCGATTTGTTATATTTATCGTGCGGCTATGATGAAATCTTTGGCCATAGATTGGTTTGAGCATCGTGACTGTTGCTTTGCCGCCTATAGGTACGCCGCTTTTGGTTTCGTGTGTTATTCACTTGGCAAGCAGCTATGGCGGAGTTATCTGTGAGATATTCCGTGTCTTGGCGGGGCAGGCAACGGATTCACACGCGAACCAATTAGCGTGTAGCCTTTTCAGATTATCAAAGCCTCATATTTTTTTATTCAATGCATTTCTTTTCGGGTTCGTATGCTTTTTTCCCTCCTGCTGCAAAACTTGCTTGCTGACCAAGGTTAGGCGATTTGCTTTGTTGATGTCAACGACAGTTTCTTCAGCCTTTAACTGTAAGTTAGTTATGAATCAAAGGCAAACGAAAATTGATTTACCACCATCAAACCGGCCACACGTTTCGCCAGCATCAAGGCTGCGCCCGCAGAAGAGGCCCCTACCAATGAAGCTGCTGCTGCTCCAGTAGGATTCACCCCACCTGAACTAGACCCCAACACCCCCTCTCCTATCTTCGCAGGAAGCACCAGTGGCCTCCTCAAAAAAGCCCAGGTGGAGGAGTTCTATGTCATCACATGGGAATCACCCAAAGAACAAATCTTTGAAATGCCCACTGGCGGTGTTGCCATCATGCGAGAAGGCCCGAATTTGTTGAAACTTGCAAGAAAAGAGTAGTGTTTGGCTTTGGGGACAAGTCTGAGGTCAAAATACAAGATTAAGTACCAGTTTTACCGCGCGTTTCCGAACGGAGAGGTTCAGTATTTGCATCCGAAAGATGGGGTGTATCCGGAAAAGGTTAACGCTGGACGACAGGGGCTGTGTCCGAACATGCGGTCGATAGGAAATAATGTTAGTCCGATTGAAGTTAAGTTCACTGGAAAACAACCCTATGATATATGATCATGGATTGTTTTGAGATATGTTTGTTATTATGTAAGTTGAAGTCAATTAACAAGTAGTTTAATGTTTTTGTATTGAATTTACATAATATCTTTATTGGATATTATATGATCACACTTGATCATATTACAAAGCATTTTGCTACAAAAGCCAAATTCAACAAGGAGACCTGAAAACAAAACCATTGCAAATCATAGTTTTATTCTGCAGAAGAAAACCATAAGCCACAAATTAACAAATTTTTCAATCCAAACTGGATCAATTACATGAAAGCACTATACTATTATTAGTCACAACAACAGCCTCTATTGTACCACATACAATCCCTATGCATCAACCTTCATGATCACCATCCCTGACCTATACCCCTCCCGGAAGCAACCATCCGCCGGCTGTTATCCGACACCACCATCAATATCTCCATTCAAGACCAAAAGCCGCATCAGACCCTATGACAGTGGAAGTTAATACATAGAAAAGATAGGAAAGGGTATAGACTTGAGACGGTTACATGTCATCGCCAGAAAGAAGGAATCAGGGCCCTACCCAGATCTCTCATCACCATCATCGTCAGAAAAGAAAACCGTGACCACCACTTTTATGGCCCAAACGACAGCACGATCGGCATCCCCACCTTCTACTCAGCAAGTTTTGGCTTTGCATGCGACGAAACCCGGGATAGCCGATGTGGCCGCCTTGACGAAACCCGGGATAGCCGTCCGTCCCCGCCACGGGTTGCTGCGGCGGGTATAAACCTAGTTATATTACAAGATACAAATGAAATGTATCGCTACCTAGATATTTATTACACATGCAGAATATACACATACATAATACTAGGGCTGTTCAAAAAGCTCGTGACTCAAAGCTCGCTAGGATTTAGCATTGAAAAAACTTGCTAGATATAGCTCGATTTGAAATTGAGCCAAACTAGTTTGGATCGGTTAGAAAGCGAGCCTAGCTCAACTCGGTTCGTAACGAGTCAAGTTGGCTCGGTTGGGTTCGGCTAATTCTAATTTTTAATATAAATTATTTTTATATACTATAAAATCGTTAAAAGAGGGGGAACCTGTTATATATTTAATGTTTGTCAATGGTAATAAAGCAATTGTGTGTTTAATTGTCCAAGTACTCACGTTATCAAACTTAATAGTACTTTTGATTTCAAAGAGATCAGGGATATGGTGTCTAGTGTACCAGGGATAGTGCAACCCATCCCTGAAGTATCCTCAGCATGTCACAGGGTGTCTCATTTTGCACCTTCAATATGTGATGCAGAAATTCCCAAGAGATTCCAAACTCCAAGTATGAAGCTATATGATGGATCCACAGATACTGAAGAGCATGTAGCGCAATACAGGGAAAGGATGGAGATAAATCCTATTCCAACCAACCTTAAGGAAGCATGCCTATGCAAAGGATTCGGTTCCATCCTCACTGGTCCAGCCTTAAAATGGCTCCTAAGTGTTCCATCTTATTCTATCACTTCCTTTGCTCATTTAATTAATATGTTTAATAACCAATTTTCATGTAGTTGAACATTTGAACGTTTGACAAGTCATTTGTACAGGGTAACACAGCCACAAGGAGAATCATTAAGGGATTTTATTACAAGGTTTGGGAAGGAAGCACTTGACATCTCGAACCTAGATGTCACTACAGCAGTGCAAGCATTCAAGATGGGACTACAAAAGGATTCACCTTTCTATCAAGAATTGGTGATGAATCCTTGTAGGAATTTTGATGAAGTTCGGAACAGAGCATTAAGATTCATCCGTCTTGAGGATGATAAGAAAATACATGATATGATAGAAGCATCCTCAAGATACAACAATCCTAATTGAAAATCCACTCCCACATATGTACCTTATAAGCATAAGCCTTATGCTAAAAGTGATACTAAAAAGGTTAATGTGGTTGAGGATGATGATGATGAGGATTGTCCTAAACTATCGGATTACTGTTTTCTGTTGATGTAACATGTTTAATGTACGTTATGAAGGATATTGGTGATAAAGCAAGATGGCCAAGGAAGAATGACAAGGCAGGATGGAAGGACAAATCCAAATGGTGTGCTTTCCATGAAGACTTTGATCATATTACTGAAGATTGCATTGTTTTGAGAATGGAAACTGCGTATATTCTCAGTAAAGGCCATCTTAAAGATCTACTAGGCAGAAAGAAGGCTAAAACTCAGGATGACACTACCATCCCAGAAAGAGCGGCATCTCCCCTAGAGATGTTGGCATCATCAACTTCATCTTTGGTGGCTCAGATATATGTGGTACATCCTACTCAGTAGCAATAAGGCATGCTAGAGAGACTAAATCTGAGAAGGGAGAAAGACCTACGAAGAACACCATGCTGACTAGCTCAAGGGTGATCAGCTTCGAAGAAGAGAATCGTGAAAACATCTTGGATCCTCATCATGATGGTTTGGTAATCACTCTTTAGATGGAGGAAGCCCGGTCAACATAATTCTACTGGAAGCTTTGAAGAGGATGAACATCCCTGAAACTGAAATAGTTTCAAAGTCATCCATCTTGGTTGGTTTCAGTGGAAAAACCAAGAGCACAGTTGGAGAAATCAAATTACCAATATATGTTGAGGGGGTAAATTCTATACAACATTTTTGTGTCATAGATTCTCTATCTTGCTATAATGTCATCCTAGGTAGACCATGGATACATGACATGAAGGAATTCCCATCGACATATCATCAATGTGTGAAACTACCCACTCCTTGGGGAGTTGTGAAAGTGAACAGCGATCAACAAGAAGCTAAGGATTGCTACACAACTTCGATGAAGGCATCATCCCAGTCATGACAAGCATTGCAATTAAAGCAGGATGCACGTGATATCCTTAAGGATGATAAAGAGCATGTTGATCAGGATGTAAAGGCAGTATGCCTCGATGAAGAAAATAAGGATATCACTGTGCAAATTGGTAAGAACATCCCTCCAGATATTTAACAAACCTTAGTTTCTTTTTTGAAATGCAGGATGTCAACATTCGCATGGAAACATAAGGATATGACAGGCATCTCCAAGGATGTTATTACACACAAGCTTGGAATCAATAAAAGTTTCAAGCCTATACAACAAAAACGAAGGAAATTTGCACCTGAAATGAATGTTATCATACAAGAAGAGGTCGATAGATTACTCAAATCTATGATGATAAGGGAAGTCAAATTCCCAAGATGGCTGGCCAATGTGGTTGTAGTGCAAAAGAAAAATGGAAAATAGAGAGTATGTGTGGACTACACAGATCTCAACAAGGTTTGTCCAAAAGATCCATTTCCTCTTCCACATATCGATTCAATTGTGGATGCCACAACAGGCCACGAATTGTTAACCTTCATGGATGCATCCTCAGGATTTCAACAAATCCAGATGGAACGAGAAGACCAGGAGGATACTGTATGCATGACACCATCAGGTATTTATTGTTATATTGCCATGCCCTTTGGACTAAAAAATGCAGGTGCAACAATAATATCACACAAGTATAAGTAATCTAGGTGCGGAAACCCTAGATCACATGCAAAATGATAATGATTAGATCAGAACGCGATATTATCCATTTTCAAAATCATTTCCATTAATAATCACTTGATATGAACCTTACAATGTTTAGATTATAATTAAAATACACCTTAGAACTCTCTAGAACACTTCCTGAAAAACACACACAAATACACACAACAGTGACCAAAACTTCTTACTTCTAAACAACTCAAACATATATATAGAAATTTCCATTCGACCTTTGCAGAGGTCGAATCAACTCATTCGACCTTTACAAGGCTCGAATGAACAACTTATAAACATCCTGATGAGCTTCAATCTTCATTCGACCATATAGATATTCATTTGACCCCACGATTGGGCGAATGAACTTCTTCAAAATCTTTATTCTTCAAACTTTGACAATCTCGTTTAATCCAAAAGCGATAGCCACACATATGCATCTACAAACTCTCCATTGGCTATTGCTTGGATTGTTCTTGCATCGCCAAAGCTATGTTTTTGAGCCACTTCTACCGTCACACTGTTCATGTTGGAAGTTTCCAACACAATTGGACTTTGGCTTGATGAGGCTTAGTTCATCACCGGTGCAACTTATGGTTGTTGTTGTTGTGGAATACTTGCTGATGATGCATAATAAATTGCAGCTGACATAGGAGATTGAGTTGTTGTGTATGATGGTCCAGATGTGTAATAACTTGCTGCACTCATTGGTGGTTAAACCTTTGATACAAAACCAGTTTGAGGTGCAACACTCGCCCCTCCTGATGGAATAGAAATAGATGAAGATGATGTAGCATGATAAAGCTCCGGATTTTGTGGAAACTGTGCTCTTTTTGCCTTTCTCATTTCTTCCATCTCTTTGTTTTCTAGCTTCTGAATAAACTCGTTGATGGACCAATATTGAAATGCATCTTTTTCTTTCAGAACCTCATCATGTTGTCCCCAATACGAAGAAAACAAATCAGCAAACTTCTTGTAACATCGCGAATTTCCCCTAATTTTTTTTGATAAAAAGAATGTATTGTTTTAAACAATATATGTTTTAAATACCTTAAACTAATAATTATTTGTATCTCGACACTTTTGTACGTTTTAAAAATATTTCGAGTCACTTTCGGGCTTATATAATCATATTATGAATTTAGAATAATATAGTTTTAGGGAAATAATTGCCAAAAAAAGATTTGTGTGGACCGGGACTCGAACCCGCGTCCACAGCCAACCAACACACAGTGACAACCAACTGAGCCAACTATCATCTTGTGTAGTATTTCAGAAGAAAATAAACTTAACACATTCCTTAAATTGACAGTCAAAGTCTTAGTCAAACAGTCAAAGTCTTAGTCAAATAGTCAATTCATCATAAAACCTTACTTTATGGTGTTGACCAATTTTAATGGCTAATTGACTCCAAAACTAGTATAAAAACCCACCTATGACCCATTATACTTTGCACCTCTAAATCGATTGTTTCAATCCGATTAAACTTTCCCTCATACCTTTCTTCTATAGTCTATTACTTCTACAATTGAAGCTTTGATTATAAGCTCTTGTAATTGGCGAATTGGAAGCTTGATATTCTTTCTTTTTCGTTTTCTTCAATTTGGACTAGCTACGTTGTTGAGTCTTTGGGATTCGCCTCGCATACATTCACAACACATTATTCTATTTTTTTCACGAGATATAACATTTTGCTAAGGTGAGTTTTACATAGCCCCTTTTCTATTTATCACCGATTTTGGGGTGAAACATGTTACAACATTCTATATGCAATTCAATCATCAAAGTGTCTATGTGTTTTTCTATGTTGCATTATGTCTTGAACATGACTAGGGTAAGCACAATTCTAGCATAATCATTAACATTGATCAGCCGACGGTATACATTGATAGATCTATTGGACTGACAATCCCACCCGGATACGTGCCTCCTACAAAGGTAGTGGTGGGTGTTTGTTATCGCATAACATATTCGAGTGAACCATGAGCGTATGGGATGTACCACATTATAACAGTCACAAGGGTTGATTATGCACTCGATTTACTTCTAGTATGTTTTCACATATGGACTAGACTTGCCATGACACTTGAATTGTACAAGTTTTATTCGATTATCAAAACCTATGTAATTCTCACCAACTTTTGTTGACCCAAAAATATTTTCAAAATTAACATGTTTCAGGTAACAATGAAGCTGAGGCTTTGAGTATGCATGAGGAATTATCATGAAGTTTTTGTTTGAAGTTATTTGAAGTTGTTGCTTTATTTGATATCATGTATTTGGATTTCTAGACATCATTTCATTTTGGATATTTATGTTATGAATAAATTATTTAAAATTTCAATTTATACCATGTGCTACTGAAACAATCATCAATACGTGACATCCCGATGTTTCCACCATCGGTTGGGGTGTTACACTTCTCAACAACTTCAGTCATGGGAATAACAATCTCATAATTCGATAACTCTGACAACAAATGAAAGAATCTTGGTATAAGCTCCTTCAATGTCTCATTCCCACTGTAAATAAAATTCTCAAACTCCTTTTTAATCTCTTCCACACGAATTCTCCTATTTTTCTCATTATCATAGTGCCTACTATTCAAAGCGTCCCATAATTGCTTCGAAGTTGCACATGGACCAAACTGATGTATTGGATATGTAGTCAATGCCTGAGATAGCTGAGAATACGCTTTCTTTTTTACTACAAACTTCTTCTTCTCATCGTCTTTCAGGTCTTCAAGTGCAATCGGTGTGTTTGTGCTCTCGACCATTGGTGGACTTTAACCCTTCATAATCATCAGCCACGCTTCACCACCTTCCAATCCCATGTCTTCAAGATGAATCTTGAATCTTCTTTGCCATCCATGATACTCACTCATATCCAACATCTTCGGTGGATGATTTCCATTTCCCATTGATAAGTCATTAACCAAGGTAGTAATAGCATTGGTGGTCTGACTTTGAGCTACCGCTGTTGCTGCAACTCCCCAATAGTATGGCATTTGTTGTGGAGGGTGTGTAACATCGAGTTATGACGAACTCGATGTAGCAAAGTAATTCGGCATCTGTGATGATTGTGTGTTTCCTCTCACGACTGCTACAGCCCAAGGGTTAATAGGTACTTGCTGTGTTTGTGTCATAGTAGGTCTTAGTGTCATCGGTAATCCCCAAATGTTGTTCATTATGTACGAGATAACAACACTTAGAAAATCTTAAAATGCAGACACTGGTTCAACCTAAACACTGAAATCGAGGGTTCGAATGAAGATACAAGTCCTTGATTCGACCTAATAATGAGTTCGAATGAGTAACAGATATCAAAGAACTTGATTCGACCTCAAAATGAAATTGGTTCGACCCCTCGATGGTTCGAATGAACAAGAATAGGTTCGAATGAGATAAAACACACTCTAAATGATGAACAAACAAACTGATTCAACCTAAAACCACTTGATTCAACCCAAAAGCGACTGATTCGACCCAAAATTCCGACTCCTTCGACCCAACTGAAACTCGTTCGACCCGACCCATTTGAAAGACAATTTTTCTTCAAAAATCAACCAATTTGAACTGAATTATGCAAAAGTTGATAGATTTTGATGAAAATAAGCAGGTTTTGATTCGGATCTAATGGAGATCAAGTTTTGTGAAAGAAATTTTGATTTTATCCGTAAAAACAAGTCTAAATCAATCAATCTCCATGTTCATGCAAAGTTCATGCAAAACAGAAAAACTTTTTGTGTTTTTGATGAAAAATTTGATTGAAAACTATCAATTTGCAGTTATGTGATTGAACAAAGATCTCATACCACTTTGTAAAGGATCGTTTTTGACAAATCAACAATAATATTACACAAGTATAAGCAATCTAGGTGCGGAAACCCTAAATCACATGCAAAATGATAATGATCAGATCATTACGCGATAATATCCATTTTCAAAATCATTTCCATTAATAATCACTTGATATAAACCTTACAATGTTTATATTATAATGAAAATACACCTTAGAACTCTCTAGAACACTTCCTGAAAAAACACACAAACACACACGACAATGACCAAAAGTTCTAATTCTAAACAACTCAAACATATATATATATATATATATATATATATATATATATATATATAGAAGTTTCCATTCGACCTTTGCAGAAGTCTAATAAACTCATTCGACCTTTACAAGGCTTGAATAAACAACTTATAAACACCTTGATGAGCTTCAATCTTCATTCGACCATATAGATATTCATTCGGCCCCACGATTGGGCAAATGAACTTCTTCAAAATCTTTATTCTTCAAACTTCGACAATCTCGTTCAATCCAAAAGTGATAGCCACACATAAGCATCTACACAACATATCAAAGGTTGGTAAATATGATGTTCAAAGACAAGATTGGGGACATAATGGAGGTGTACATCGACGACATGGTGGTCAAATCCAAAAAGGCAGAGAACCATCTTCAGGATCTTAAAGAAGCCTTTGACATCCTGGATGCATACAACATGAAGTTGGATCCAGCAAAATATCACTTTTGAGTTGGTGCTGGCAAATTTCATGGATACTTAGTAACAAAGAGGGGCATAGAAGCCAGTCCAGAATAAATTCAAGCCATCCTAGATCTAAAATCTCCAACAAATATCAAGGTTGTGCAAAGGTTGACTGGCAGGATAGCAGCCCTAAACATATTCATTTCAAAGTCCTCAGAAAAATGCAAAGAATTCTACGACATCCTGAAAAAAAAAACAAGAAATTTGACTGGGGACAAAAGCATGAGGAAGCATTGCAAAAGTTGAAAGAATATCTTGCAGCAGCTCCACTCCTGATGAAGCCTGAGGATGGTGAGCCTCTCTCGTTATGTATTGCAGTTTCTAGAAATGCAATCAGTGCAATCTTGGTAAAAGACTTCGAAAGACAACAACATCCTTTATATTATGTAAGTAAAACTCTATTGGAAGCTGAAACAAGATACTCACATCTTGAAAAACCCATTTTAGCCTTAATAATGGCATCTATCAAGTTGAGGCATTATTTTGAAACACATAGGATTCATGTTCAAACTAATTATCCTATTAAAAATGTACTTTGAAAACCAGAAATGTCAAGTAGGAGGGCAAAATGGTTAGTAAAATTAAGTGCCTTTGATTTGGTATATGAACCTATAAATGCAATCAAATCACAGGCTCTAGCTGATTTTGTGGCTGATTTCAGTAGTGACATCCTAAGTGAAGTAGAAAAAAAGTACAACAATTAAATGAAAATATGGAAAATGGATTTTAAACACTGATTGTGCTTCGAATGTAAGAGGTACAGGATTAGGAATACCACTAAAATCGCCACAAGGGGACATAATACCCCATGCAATTAGATGTGCATTTAAAACAACCAATAATGAAGCTGAATATGAAGCTCTCATTGCTGGTTTGCATCTTGCTAAAGATATGCATGTTGTTAATCTAGAATTATTTGTTGATTCCAACCCATTTTAATGGTGTCACATCCCGACTTTTCCCCAAATCGGTTGTGACGTTTGGTAACTTCCCCACGCAGCGGAAAGTTGCATCTAAGACTCTTATTTCCCGAACGCCATTGCTAACCCTCTAGGATCCCCGATCCCAATACGTCGCCCACTCCAGCCGTGCCGTTACCAAAGTTTAAATCTGAAAGACATACTTAAAAAGTCAACATATAATGCTGGTGAGTTCATAAGTTTAACAAAACGTTTCCAAAGGTTACCGAGTGTTACCAAAGTGTTACCATGTCCATACTATATCAATGTTACCAAGTACGCTAGCTAGGCGTATGTTTTTGCTATTACTACGATTGGAAAACCATTACTAGACACGTTTAGCAATGTTTAGCAATGTTCAGCCCGAATGTTCAGCATGTTACCAATGTTACCAGTTCGAGACAATATGCACCCGCCCGGCCCTCCAAGCCGACGAGTGGGGCAGGTCACGCCTGTAACATCGCAAAATTTTCCTCGAATTTTTATACGAAAAAGCCCTTATTTTATATATCTTTAATTCTATACTAATGTGCCCAAGTCTTTATCTATTTTTCCTAACTCACAACTTATATATATATATACATATATATATATATATATATATAAAATACATTATTTTTATGCTAATAATAAATAATAATAATAAAAATAAATTTTATAAACTACTAAAAACCTTGATGATTTTTTTTAAAACATAAAGTGTCCAAGTTTCCTTAACACCCAACAAAGCCCAAACCCAACCACCCTTCCCCTTTCCTTTATAATTTTCGGACTGGGCCCTGCTGAGCCGAAGGGGCCGGCCCAACTGCCCAACAGCCCAAAATCCACACTTCCTTCACTTAAAAAAAAATGAAACGCTTCTCCCTGGATTCGAACCCGGGTTTCTCACCAAATCAAACAACAAACTCACCACTACGCCACACAGGCTATTAGTAATGAAACAGGATCTTTATTATATTTAAACCGACTTCAGTTCTCCTTTGTTTCCTTTCTTGCCCGTCGAACAACAACAGCAGCAGTAGTTTGAACAAGATCCCGCCCCTTTGACCAAACCAAATTAGCTTAATTGACGCGTGTGGATCTAAATTGACATAACATCATAATCTCCGGTCCATGACACGTCAAACAAACGTTTAATCATCATTACCTCGTATCAAATCACGCGTATAATTCAATTCGTGGTCAAACAATTGCCAAATCGAACACCAAGCTGATACACTATAAATTGAACAGCCCAAAACCTCCTACACTCGCCGAACATCTCTTCTCTAACTCCAATTTCACTTGAAAACTCTCTGTTCGTTGAATTTGGTTCGAGTTTGACTTCGAACGTTGACTGGTCGATCCAACATCAAACGTGTTTGTAAGTCTAATTCTTGTCTGTGGGTTTCGTTAATCGGCACTTGCTCAGTATTTACCCTATGATTAATTAGATTAACATTGGTAAATCGTTTGATTGGGAAATCTAGGGCTCGAAACTAGAATTTGGGGAAGAATACCAAGAACAGTTAACATATATGATTTAAACAAACTGAATCCAAACACAACCACAGGTCTAGACCAAGTGGTTGTGTTGTTGCTTTGTTACCCAGCAGATGCGGGTTCGAAACCCGGCTGCCACACCCCTTTTTCTTCTATTTTTTTCAATCAAACCAATTATATATTATACATTAAATCTTGTAAATTTGTTTTTAATTATTAAAACCTTTTTATAAATTCTAACAAAAAATTATTTTTAACTAATCTGATATAAATGTTTCACCTACAATTTTTAGTTTTCAAAAATTTATTTATTTATTATATATAATAAATAAATCAAGTTTATTCCATTTTATTTATAAAATTCTATAAAAATATCAAAACAATCTTATAAAATTCCACAAAAATTATTCTAAGTTTTTATAACAATAAACTTTTCTGAAATGATTTTTATTTCAGAAAAATCATTTATTTAATATTTTTAATCAATTTTTGTTAGTTTTAATCATAATTAAATCATAATAAATCCAATTTTTAATATTTTTGCACCAAAATTTTATAGAAATTATTTCTGAATATTTAGAACAGAAATATAATTTTTAAACTGATAATTCTTTTAGTATTTTTAAGATATTAAAGTTAAAGCTTGACAATTTGTAATAAATAGATTTAATAATCTATTTAGAAGAAAATAATTTTGTAAAAATTATTTTTATACTTTAAACACATTCTTGTGACCATCTTAGATTTAAATTTCATAAAATGATATTTGGTTATTTAATTACAAATATTCTCTAAATTATCAAATATTTTTAATAAAAATCAAACAAGCATTTATCCCCAATTCGAAGCCTTAGAACATATACAGACTAGATAGACTTAGACATATTTATTACCTTATTATAGGGTGATACTTGACACATTTGGGCAACACACTATTTTCAAGAGATAACATTTTGCTAAGGTGAGTTTTACATAGCCCCTTTTCTATTTATCATCATTTTTTGGGGTGAAACATGTTACAACAATATTTATGCAATTCAATCATCAATGTGTCTATGTGTATTTCTATGTTGCATTATGTCTTGAACATGACTAGGGTAAGCACAATTCTAGCTTAAACATTCATCAGCCAAACATTATACATTGATAGATCTATTGGACTGACAATCCCACCCGGATACGTGCCTCCTACAAAGGTTACGTGGGTGTTTGTTACTGCAATATAAACGAGTGAACCATGAGCGTATGGGATGTACCACAATACGACAGTCACAAGGTTGATTATGCACTCGATTTACTTCTAGTATGTTTTCGCATATGGACTAGATTCCCATGACACATGAATTGCACAACAATTTTATTCGATTATCAAAACCTATGTAATTCTCACCAACTTTTGTTGACCCAAAACATTTTCAACTTAACATGTTTCAGGTTCTTCTTGCTTGGAGATTTGAATTGATGCTTGAGGTTATTTTCCTAGTTTTATTCAATTTGATGTACAAATTCTTAGAACAATTGTATGTAACTTACTTAAATTATTTAATGAAATTTATTATTTACCATGAGCTACTGAACAATCATCAATACGTGACATCCCGATGTTTCCGCCATCGGTTGGGGTGTTACAGATTGGTATTAGAGCCATGGTTATAGGGAATTAGGTTATTTGAAAAATAATCTAGTCTATAACCATAGGATTTAACCAGTATTTGCTTCTTTTGCTTGCTATTCTCTATCTCCCTCCTACTTCATATCCCTACTTTCATCCTTACAAGAAGGTTGCTCTCCATCACTGGATCCACTCTTAGACTAATAGGACAAATTCCTCAGGCTTAGCCTGAACCACCTTGAGATCTCATCGAAGTTCTAGATTTTAATAACGAACACATGCAATCTGGAAGGGTGAACGCCTGTATTCTGAGTCTTCTGTCTAGGCTGGCATTGCGCATATATCCCAATCAGACGAGGGACCCGGATGCCTACCTGGGAATTTTCGGGATGAGTGTTCACTTATAGGCTAAAGCATGTCTTCATATGTTATTAGAATTTAGAATCTTTGATAAGTCAACGTTTTCGTTTATTAGTTTTAATTAATGAATAAATGATTACGCTCCTTATATAATCTCATTCATTTCACTGTGTCTCTTACAGATCATGCCTCCACGTCGCAGTGCTCGTCTTAACAGTGGTGATAATCATGATGAAGGAAGTAGCAATCACAATCACAACCACGATACTAACCACAACAACAACAACAACAATAATGGTGTCGATGCTCAATTGGCTGCAATCATTTCTCAACAAATGGCGCAGCAAATCGCAACTCTGGTTCCCAACTTACTAGCTCAAGTCATCCAGTTGAACGGCAACGGAAACGGCAACGGCAACGGGAATGGAAATGGAAACCACAACGGGAATGGGAATGGTCTTCCAGCCTGTACCCTTAAACACTTTAATTCTTGTAACCCTCCAAAGTTTAGTGGTGAAGAAGGAGCTACAGGACTCCTCCAATGGTTCGAGGGTATTGAGAATACCTTCATCAACAGTGAATGCCCCGACAACTTTAAAGTCCGTTATGCCATGAGTGTTCTTCACAAACGAGCCCTCACTTGGTGGAATGAAGAAAAACGCACTCGCGGAGCTGAAGCTGCACTAGCCTTAACTTGGGATCAAGCTAAAGACATTATGAAGGCAGAGTTCTGTCCTCGTAATGAAATCAAGAAACTGGAAGATGAATTTCATGATCTTGCTCAAGACAGTGGGGAAAACCTTGCTTACAACACACGTTTTCATGAACTTAGCTTACAGCTACCCCACAAAGTCACCCCTTTGCCCATTGCTATCAAAAAATACATTGGTGGCTTACCGATGCAGATCCAAGACACGGTGTGGGGAAGGAACCCTGCTACTTTGGAAGAAGCAAAGCATTTGGCTGCCACCCTAACAGATAATCATGTAAAGGCAGGAACCCTGACTCGTAAAGGGGAAAAGAAAAAGGATACTCCCCAACCTGCCGTTGAAATCAAAACCGAGGCCTCAACCAACGGGAAGTGTAAGTCAGGAATTTTGCAATGGACACCACTGCCCCACCCAACAAGAAACAATACAACGGGAAGCTACCTAAGTGTGACACCTGCCAGTATCACCATCCAACTCAAGTTCCCTGCCGACAGTGCACCAATTGTCAAAGATATGGGCATCTTGCAGATGCTTGTCGAATCCCAGCTACAAACACTCTTGATGCTCCAAATAACCCCGCTTGAGACCCTCCAGCTACTTAACAGCAAGTCCCACCATTTGAATGTTGTTTGCTTTTTATTCTATGTATTGACGCTATTCGACTCAAGTAATAAAATTCTAGTATTATCATAACACTTGGATGCATGCTTGTTTGAATGTGAACTAATTGCTATCTGAACCATACTAGTGATACTTATAAACTTGCATACTTGTACAACAGTTGGTTAGCTACCAAATCTACTCAACGATTGGAAAAGGTCATCATGTCTTTCAACAGTCGGGAGAGGCCCTACAACCTGCTCAACGACTGGTGGAGGCTATCGAACCTGCTCAACAATCGGTAGAGTCATAGAAGGACGCAAAACCCTAATGTAAGGTAAATTGGTGATTACGGTCCGGAACGTAATCATGAATTTACAGGTACGTTAAGGTGGTGTGTAATTGTAACAAGATTTTCGGTAGATAACCAAATGTAAACTCTAGTTATCTAGTAGCTCGTTTAGTAAATCAACCCACACATAACACGCCTCTTATCTACCCTATACGAGACAGGTTACTCTATTCATTGTCGTGCCTTAACGTAAAATTTGTCAGGTCACACTTGTCCAAATTTCTACCCAACACCCTTCAACCCTGTGTTTTCAATAAACTTCGGGACGAAGTTTCCAAAAGTAGGGGAGACTGTAACATCGCAAAATTTTCCCCGAATTTTTATACGAAAAAGCCCTTATTTTATATATCTTTAATTCTATACTAATGTGCCCAAGTCTTTATCTATTTTTCCTAACTCACAACTTATATATATATATATATATATATATATATATATATATAATACATTATTTTTATGCTAATAATAAATAATAATAATAAAAATAAATTTTATAAACTACTAAAAACCTTGATGATTTTTTTTAAAACATAAAGTGTCCAAGTTTCCTTAACACCCAACAAAGCCCAAACCCAACCACCCTTCCCCTTTCCTTTATAATTTTCGGACTGGGCCCTACTGAGCCCAAGGGGCCGGCCCAACTGCCCAACAGCCCAAAATCCACACTTCCTTCACTTAAAAAAAAAAATGAAACGCTTCTCCCTGGATTCGAACCCGGGTTTCTCACCAAATCAAACAACAAACTCACCACTACGCCACACAGGCTATTAGTAATGAAACATGATCTTTATTATATTTAAACCGACTTCAGTTCTCCTTTGTTTCCTTTCTTGCCCGTCGAACAGCAACAGCAGCAGTAGTTTGAACAAGATCCCGCCCCTTTGACCAAGCCAAATTAGCTTAATTGACGCGTGTGGATCTAAATTGACATAACATCATAATCTCCGGTCCATGACACGTCAAACAAACGTTTAATCATCATTACCTCGTATCAAATCACGCGTATAATTCAATTCGTGGTCAAACAATTGCCAAATCGAACACCAAGCTGATACACTATAAATTGAACAGCCCCAAAACCTCCTACACTCGCCGAACATCTCTTCTCTAACTCCAATTTCACTTGAAAACTCTCTGTTCGTTGAATTTGGTTCGAGTTTGACTTCGAACGTTGACTGGTCGATCCAACATCAAACGTGTTTGTAAGTTTAATTCTTGTTTGTGGGTTTCGTTAATCGGCACTTGCTCAGTATTTACCCTATGATTATATAGATTAACATTGGGTAAATCGTTTGATTGGGAAATCTAGGGCTCGAAACTAGAATTTGGAGAAGAACATCAAAAACAGTTAACATATATGATTTAAACAAACTGAATCCAAACACAACCACGGGTCTAGACCAAGTGGTTGTGTTGTTGCTTTGTTACCCAGCAGACGCGGGTTCGAAACCCGGCTGCCACACCCCTTTTTCATCTATTTTTTTCAATCAAACCAATTATATATATTATACAATAAATCTTGTAAATTCATTTATAATTATTAAAACCTTTTTATAAATTCTAAAAAAAATTATTTTTAACTAATCTGATATAAATGTTTCACCTACAATT
Source organism: Ambrosia trifida (assembly GCA_028751855.1). Lineage (NCBI taxonomy): Eukaryota > Viridiplantae > Streptophyta > Magnoliopsida > Asterales > Asteraceae > Ambrosia > Ambrosia trifida. The sequence continues at coordinate 43,173,172 of CM054131.1, read as the reverse complement.
TTTAGTTTTCAAAAATTTATTTATTTATTATATATAATAAATAAATCAAGTTTATTCCATTTCATTTATAAAATTCTATAAAAATATCAAAACGATCTTATAAAATTCCACAAAAATTATTCTAAGTTTTTATAACAATAAACTTTTCTGAAATGAGTTTTATTTTAGAAAAATCATTTATTTAATATTTTTAATCAATTTTTGTTAGTTTTAATCACAATTAAATCATAATAAATCCAATTTTTAATATTTTTGCACCAAAATTTTATAGAAATTATTTCTGAATATTTAGAACAGAAATGTAATTTTTAAACTGATAATTCTTTTAGTATTTTTAAGATATTAAAGTTAAAGTTTGACAATTTGTAATAAATAGATTTAATAATCTATTTTGAAGAAAATAATTTTGTAAAAATTATTTTTATACGTTAAACACATTCTTGTGACCATCTTAGATTTAAATTTCATAAAAATATTTTTGGTTATTTAATTACAAATATTCTCTAAATTATCAAATATTTTTAATAATAATCAAACAAGCATTTATCCCCAATTCGAAGCCCTAGAACATATACAGACTAGATAGACTTAGACATATTTATTACCTTATTATAGGGTGATACTTGACACATTTGGGCAACACACTATTTTCAAGAGATAACATTTTGCTAAGGTGAGTTTTACATAGCCCCTTTTCTATTTATCATCATTTTTTGGGGTGAAACATGTTACAACAATATTTATGCAATTCAATCATCAATGTGTCTATGTGTATTTCTATGTTGCATTATGTCTTGAACATGACTAGGGTAAGCACAATTCTAGCATAAACATTCATCAGCCAAACGGTATACATTGATAGATCTATTGGACTGACAATCCCACCCGGATACGTGCCTCCTACAAAGGTTACGTGGGTGTTTGTTACTGCAATATAAACGAGTGAACCATGAGCGTATGGGATGTACCACAATACAACAGTCACAAGGTTGATTATGTACTCGATTTACTTCTAGTATGTTTTCGCATATGGACTAGATTGCCATGACACATGAATTGCACAACAATTTTATTCGATTATCAAAACCTATGTAATTCTCACCAACTTTTGTTGACCCAAAACATTTTCAACTTAACATGTTTCAGGTTCTACTTGCTTGGAGATTTGAATTGATGCTTGAGGATATTTGCCTAGTTTTATTCAATTTGATGTACAAATTCTTAGAACAATTGTATGTAACTTACTTAAATTATTTAATGAAATTTATTATTTACCATGAGCTACTGAACAATCATCAATACGTGACATCCCGATGTTTCCGCCATCGGTTGGGGTGTTACAACGCCCAATAGATCTATCCACATTTCCCCCGTTGTGCATCCCCGCACATTCATGGTTTCCCCCGGGACTTTCAAAGATCGTATAGCAACGCGTAGTTAAATCATAGTATGACATATGTTACCAATTAAGTTTAACGCACGTTTTCTCCCCCAAGAGTAAAAGCATTAAAAGTGGGGCCGTGAACTCACGCAACTCGTTTCATTTTCCAAATCTTTGTTTTGCTTTAAATTCCTCAATTTTCATAAAAGAAGCATGTCTTCCCCCCGAAAACATTTACAAAAACAGTAAAAAGTGGGGTCATGAACTCACCTTAACTTCCGTGCTAAGCTAGCAAACAAAGCATGAAACCTCGACCGACTTCCTTGTGCCCTAATTACCAACAAAGGACACCTTAACAGTCTATCACACATAAGCCTAGCTTATTAACCGCCTAAATGATAGTCTATCCGACTGTCTAGACTCGTGTGTACCAACGCGAGTCTCAATACATTTCAACTCGACGAACCGATCATGACTTATCTTAATTCACGAGTTACATACAGCATAGTACCCAAGTTTCACACTTGTCACTATTCGTGTGTAAACCTTGTTGGACTATAACCGCGAAACGTATAACTATCCTGAGCCAAAGATCGTCTCGTAAATTATTTTAGAAAATACTCTTTGAGGAAAAATAAATTTAGTTATTAAAACCGATTAATAACATTTGTTACTTTTTCTCAAATATTGTTTGGTAATCATCTTTATTGCTACGAATAAATAGTCCTTAAAAGCATTTCGATTTGTATATAATAATGCATTTTTTCCAAAACACTTAGGGGAATTTATTTATAAAAATGGCAGTTCGTTACGCTTTGATTTTATAAAAATTTGGGCAGAGTTTCTTCTGTTTTTGTACAAACCAGACAACATCCGTTGTCTACAATTTTCCCCAAAACAAATTTCAAACACAATTTATCAAGTCCTTTTATCCACATTTCCGATTCACGAGACTATTCGTTTCGTCACCTATGTATACTTATTTATATATAGAATATAGTCCGACAAAGTAGTCCAATGTTATTTAGTCTGATGTTCAATATCATAAGTCACGTTAAGTTATCCATTTACCAAATCGTTCGATATATAATGTAGTCACCGTTTATTATTATTCGGTCCGTTCGCAAGTTAAAACTATTTCCTCAATATCAATATATTTATAAATATATAATATTCATAAATATATAATATTTACAAATATCCAATATTTATAAATATACAAATAAAGTAATAATAACACGATTGTAAGTATACCGAATCGCACACTGAGCCGTTGCCTATGTGTTGACCAGAGGCTTGACCATCCAGATCTGACCCGAATTCAACCCGTCTCGAACCAAACGTGAACCCGGATCTGGACGAACAATGAGCCCGACTAACAATACAAACCCAAACCAACACTAGACGACTTCTAGAGCAACACAACCACCACCATCGGACCCCAAAAACCAGCTATCGGCCGAACCCGAGACCCATCGTCGAACCACCACGAGACCACCATCTCCGGCTGCCGGACTCACCAAACATCACAAAAATTCCGACCAAGACCCACAAAAGCCTGAACCGGACCAAGGTAGCCACCCAAACGAACAACCAACAAATCGGGTCCCCATCACCCTCAAAAACCACCCCGTACCAGACCTGAAACACTGAAGCCACCAACACCCTTACCGAACTACAACCTAACCCCCAACCGGACTGCAACCAGAAGCCACTGAAAACAAAACAGCACCTAACACCACAAAACCCAACCCAGACGAGATCCTCCACGGTACCCACAGCTGAACCCCATCAGAACCATCGTGAAACCATGACCTGCACCACCAACATCCAGCTCCACCACCAAACCCGAAACAACAATCACCTAACCCGCCGCCGTTGCCTGAACAGTCATCTCCTCCACTCCCAACGTCACAACCACCACCGAAACTCGCAGAACCTACCACCAAACACACTTCACATCCTAACAACCCCTGGCCGAGCCACTACGACCTTCACACCCGTTCTCTGGCTCCAAAATCACCACGCCGCCTCCACCAAGTCCGGTGGAGGTCGGCCGCTGCTGAAGGAGAGACATGAGAGGGAGAGACAGCGAGGGAGGTTAGAGAGAGAGGGGTAGAGAGGGAGATGGGTTTGCTTGAGGTGTGCGGCTGACAAAAAATGAGGGGTAAGGGAAGGAGTTAGCATTTTATAGGTAGGGTTTGTAGGTGAGGGTCTAATGCGTGTTTGAACCCGTAGTAAACGTAAAACGTCTCGGTTCCATTTTAGGCTCGATAATTAATTATAAAAAGTAGGCGGTTTTGTTCGAAATATAAAACACAACTAAACCGAGCAAAGTTATAAGTATTTTCGTCGACTGGCACGTGCGTTCGACGCACGCGTTGACATCGCGTTAATTAAATCGGTCGCGATTTTCATTGTTAAAACGATCAGTAAACTTCCTAAACTTTATAATTAACAATATTTATAATTAATTTTTATTTTTAATAATAAAAATCACATCAGTGTAGATCGAAAGTTGCCGGTTGTCACATTCTCCCCATGTTACAGAAATTTTGTCCTCAAAATTTGAGGTAGGATATCATCCAAGAAGCAATGGTAGTACAACAAAAATAGTCAACGAACAGAATCTACTGAATTCAAAGTGTAAACAATAACTCTGTCAACAAATACTATTGGCGCACCTCAAACGAAGCAACTAATGCACCAACTTTCACATTACACGCCGCAAGGTGTGTTTGGATTTAAGGAACAAACAAGTTGATGAAAATGACAAATAAAATCACTCACTAACACTAGTCGAATGAATACTCACCACAAGGTGCTCCATCAAATTTCAACAATTCGATTCAACTGAAGTGTCGACTTTAAAGAAACTCATCAACAAAGTGTCAAAAGATTCATTCCCCAAAATGGCCGAACATATCAAGACTAGAAAACAAGCATTACGAGCAACGTAATGATAAAACAAATCACTAATGAAACAATTGTTTGATGTGAAGCCCTGCAATGAACCTTCACAATTTAAAGAATCCCAACAAACAACTGTTGACACGTGTACAAAATACGTGTCTAATTCTGTGAGAGAATAAGGAATCAACAAAATTCAGATTTCTTTACGATTGAACGTTGAAGGCCACTAACACAAAAGAAGAGGGATGTAAATCGTATCCAAAGATATAGCTAGGTTCTAAAACAGGAACCTTAGAGGCTCAAGAAACAAGATCATCAAGATCTTAAACTAGTTTATGAAAAGCAAAGTCACAAATGACACGAATAGGGGAGAATTGGCAATCACGTCCGCAACAACAAAAGAATGAATAACCCTTATCCATTATTTATATACATACAACACATAACAATATAGATACCCTCATGATAGAATTTCTTAGAATTATCAAGTGCCTGTAAATTTGCGATAACGTGACGTCTGCGTTATCGAAAATTTACCTCACCAGATCATCCTATTAACCTCCATCATGAGTTATATCACAAGCATTCGTTAAAGTCACATAATAACACGTATATAGTACAGTACATAATATAATGTTTGTTGTGTGCGGCACCTTCCCAGTGCTCTTCCCGTCCGCATTCCAGCTTCTCAGCATCATCGGCAAAACGAGGTGCCTCATCAAGACGTTTCTAACCCAAGTCGACCCTGACGACACAGCATACTCCGAACCAGGGATGCGAGACCGCAGATGCTGCAACAATCCCTTTGCCAACTCGTCCAACCACGTGTGAGCGTTCTAGGTACGTCCAAGCTTGAGTCGACAACCATGGGCGATACGTATCATATATACTTTACATAAATACACATGTTATATAAACAAGTAAATTGTTCCTCATACCAAGAAACAATTACTCAGCTAACTCTATGTGAATAAACACTCTGATGTCTAAAACGATGACTCGCTAGTCACTAATGGGGTATGCCTAGCCACCACGTGCTAATTTCCTTTCTATATACAACAATAGAAAATAATGACTTCCTATTAACACAAGAAAAGTAAATGTTCCTTGCGGCGAAGAAACGTACGCTGAGCTAGTGTAATACACAACTAGTCATGTAACTGCTTTGGCAACGGTTGGAATTTCAGTTCCTAGGCGTTCGTACCAAATATTATGTCTTAGAAATTTTTGTCCCTATCTCGAAACAACCTCATGTTAAAGCCTAGATATCTACACAGACACCTAATTCGCTAAAACCTATGGCTCTGATACCAAATTGTCACACCCCGACTTTTCCCCAAATCGGTTGTGACGTTTGGTAACTTCACCACGCAGCGGAAAGTTGCATCTAAGACTCTTATTTCCCGAACGCCATTGCTAACCCTCTAGGATCCCCGATCCCAATACGTCGCCCACTCCAGTCGTGCCGTTGCCAATGTTTAAACCTGAAAGACATACTTAAAAAATCAACATATAATGCTGGTGAGTTAATAAGTTTAACAAAACGTTTCCAAAGGTTACCGAGTGTTACATAAGTGTTACCATGTCCATACTATATCAATGTTACCAAGTACGCTAGCTAGGCGTATGTTTTTGCTACTACTACGATTGGAAAACCATTACTAGACACGTTTAGCAATGTTTAGCAATGTTCAGCCCGAATGTTCAGCATGTTACCAATGTTACCAGTTCGAGACAATATGCACCCGCCCGGCCCTCCAAGCCGACGAGTGGGGCAGGTCACGCCCAATAGATCTATCCACATTTCCCCCGTTGTGCATCCCCGCACATTCATGGTTTCCCCCGGGACTTTCAAAGATCGTATAGCAACGCGTAGTTAAAGCATAGTATGACATATGTTACCAATTAAGTTTAACGCACGTTTTCTCCCCCAAGAGTAAAAGCATTAAAAGTGGGGCCGTGAACTCACGCAACCCGTTTCATTTTCCAAATCTTTGTTTTGCTTTAAATTCCTCAATTTTCATAAAAGAAGCATGTCTTCCCCCCGAAAACATTTACAAAAACAGTAAAAAGTGGGGTCATGAACTCACCTTAACTTCCGTGCTAAGCTAGCAAACAAAGCATGAAACCTCGACCGACTTCCTTGTGCCCTAATTACCAACAAAGGACACCTTAACAGTCTATCACACATAAGCCTAGCTTATTAACCGCCTAAATGATAGTCTATCCGACTGTCTAGACTCGTGTGTACCAACGCGAGTCTCAATACATTTCAACTCGACGAACCGATCATGACTTATCTTAATTCATGAGTTACATACAGCATAGTACCCAAGTTTCACACTTGTCACTATTCGTGTGTAAACCTTGTTGGACTATAACCCCGAAACGTATAACTATCCTGAGCCAAAGATCGTCTCGTAAATCATTTTAGAAAATACTCTTTGAGGAAAAATGAATTTAGTTATTAAAACCGATTAATAACGTGCGTTCGACGCGCGCGTTGACATCGCGTTAATTAAACCGGTCGCGGTTTTCATTGTTAAAACGATTAGTAAACTTCCGAAACTTTATAATTAACAATATTTATAATTAATTTTTATTTTTAATAATTAAAATCACATCAGTGTAGATCGAAAGTTGCCGGTTGTCACAAATGGGTCATATGCAGTTAATGGTCAAAAATTAGCCATTTATCTTGAAATAGTTAAAAAAAAATTTTGCATCTTCCTTTGCAGAATTTACATTAACACAGGTACCCAGGGAAGAAAATGTTGAAACTGATGCCTTGGCTAATCTAGGTTCTTTCTTGAATCTACTAGAAGGATCCAAAATTCCAATCATCCACATCCTGAAACCAGGGACTGAAGTGTTACATCCTGAGGATGACACAGTCTTTGCTACTCAGGATCAGGATGATTCATCATGGATGTCCCCTATAGTGAAGTATCTTAAGGATGGTGACATTCGTGATGAAGAAAATGCTAGGGCTTTCAAGATAAAAGTATCAAAATTTGTTATTATAAACGATATATTGTATAGAAAATCTCTTGCAGATCCATATTTAAGATGTCTCAACAAGGAGGAAACTAAGGAAGTTCTCAAAGGCATCCATGAAGGAGATTGTGGAAACCATACAGGAGGAAGAGCTTTATATTCAAAGACTCTAAGGACAGGATACTATTGGCCGACCATGAAGAAGAATGCAACTGGCTAAACACCCTTTTCTTTGGTCTTTGGTGCAGAAGCCATGCTTCCAACAGAGATGGTGATGCCCACTGCTAGGAAACATCTTCAGGAAGCAACTTCAAACTCAGAAGCCTTGCTGTAGGACCTCAAACTGGTAGATGAACTTAGAGATGCTGCTAAGTTAAGGATGCCAACTTACCAATAAAGGATAACAAATGCTTACAATATGAATGTAAGGATCCGAAGATTTCAAGTAGGTGACTTGGTTCTAAGAAAAGCTTTTCAGAATACTACAAATCCAAGTGATGTAAGTTAGCACCTAAATGGAAAGGTCCATACTTAATTGATTCCGAGGCTAGTAAAGGAGCATATTGGCTATCCACTATGGAAGGTGACATCCTCCCAAGGACTTGGAACGCAATCTATTTAAAATATTATCACACATAAGGTATGAAGTTGTATATATTTATTTTCATATTATTTATATATGTCACAACTAAACGTGGACTAGACAGGGGGTTGGACACCCTCTCCTACGTTAAGGTATCTAATACATTCCTAAGGTTTAAAGGTTTTCACCTTTCACGTTGGGTTAGCAACCCCGTCTGGAGCGCATGTTATTCATGTATATCTTCAAGATGGTGGGACCTGTTCATGTATGTTGTGGGTGAAAATCCCCAGGATGATCTTACCTCACATCCCTAATATGCCATCCCTTGAATGCTGAAGGACTTGACTAACTTCAGGATGTGACAGTATCTCAGCATGTGCACATCTTGAGAATAAGCTAATGAGTTAATTCTCCTATGTATGATTGCAGGTACAAATGAGTTATAATATGGATTTATATTCTGGATAAACATCTATATTATCACCCTCAATTAAAGAAGTCAAGGATAAAGATACAACTCGTGGTCAAGATAGAAGATATAGTCAAGATGGAGTCAAAACTGTAACCGATATACATTTAATATCGGCGATAAACAAAGAAACAGTTGGATCATTGACTAACTAAGGAGAAACCGTTAACCAACGGCTACTTTCTGTTGAAGAACTCCAACGTTCACCTAAGGAAACTGTTACGCAACATTGAAGACTTTAACTACTTAGCATATTTCGTGGGGTTGTTTTGTTAACTTCATGTAATATATAAAGGGGGTATTGGACAAGTAGAGGACACTTACCTACACACTGCTTACAATATAGCTACACACACATACACTTAGTTGACCAAAAACACTCACACAATCATTGTAATCACAGTACACTCGTCCACATACTCATCCAAAGTTGTATCTTTTTACTATTTTTAATATTAATACACAAGGCAGGGGCCTAGACTCCTCCTGAGGTTTTATGCCGGCGATCTACAATTGATCAAGGGCTTTCCTCGTAGATCGTGTGTTTTTCTTCTTGTTATTTGCTTTATTTGTCTATTTCTAACAGTTCCATCCTGAGGATATAACTGTCCATCCTGAGGATATAACTGTTCATCCCGAAACTAACCTAGGCCATCCTGATCTTAGTTGTCTTAATTTTACTTATTAAACATCTTGATACACCATCTCAACAATATTATTGATTTACAAACATATTTCTACACGTTTAGCACTCTACCTCACATAAACTAATTTGGAATACAAAGTTATTTTTATTGGATAATTTTTGACCAAAACAATGTAAAAGTGGCTGACAATCTCATCATTTTTGGAGTATACATTGATTCCTCAATGTTTAGGCATTTTTCAATGTCTCTTTCTCGTATTTGACCTAGTCGCCAGTCATCCTTAAGCTATCACCCCAATTCATTTTTGTCTATGTCGCCAGTTATCCTCAAGATATCACATCAGAATGGATTTAACCCCAGTTTCTATAAGGCCTTGTCGCCAAAATGTTATCTTTATTTACCTTTTTATAGGTTATTCTTAAGTACAATCATCATAAGAAAACGATATCTTTAAGTCTATCTTAAAGGTATAACAGACTAAACACTAGGGACATCCTAAGGATGATGAAGAACATCCTAAGGATGATAATGAGAAATCCTGAAAAATATCCTAAGGATGTAACAGAAATTGCATACTAGGGACATCCTCCGAATATTATTGCTAACACATTTCTCTTATCAGGGAACTTAAAGGCAATATTATTCAAAGACATGCTCTTATAACTTGTATTTCCTATTCTATGTTTGTATTGCAAGATTAGAAAGAAAGGAACACAAGGGTCAAAAAGTTACCATCTTATTTATTTATCAAAAGGGATGTCAACCCCTGGCTACATCCTAAACCAGGACCCATCCACCAGCGGTCAACATCTATGGTCTAGGTTAGGGAAAGATTTCGGGCTTCGTCTTGAAAACCAAGATTCCACCACCCCAAACCTTTCATTGTTTAACTTGCAGAAAAATAAAATTGTTCAAGCTATTTACAAACCATACTACCATAAATCACTACTACAAAGAGATTAAAAAAGTGGGCTCCAGCCTAGTCTTTATATCCTTCATCGCCCACAGAAGCCTCCACCTCCTTTGCCACCTCCACCACATCCACCTCAGCCTGGCCTCTAGCATCCTTAGGAGCATCTTCAGGAACTTCAAGAGAGACAGGGTCATACACAACCTCCTTCCCATCCAAGCTCTTGATTTTGTCCAGTCAAGCCTGGACTTCCCACTCCTATTGTTGAAGTAAGGATATTGGGCTTGGAGTGCTATCTTGACCCTGGCTTGTAACATGAAAATGGTGGCAGACTTGAGGAGTCCATCCCTGTATTCCTCCAGTTCCTTCTGATGCCCCTCCATGACATCAGCCATCTCGGATTTCACCTTCTTTAGCTTAGCCTCTATCTTGAACAACTTGCCTTCAAATTGTTTCCCCTTAGCAAGGGAATAGTTCTTTGCATTCTCTAAGGTTGTCTTAGTATCATTAAGCTCTTTGGAGAGATCATCCAGGGACTTCAATAAATGTTCATGTCCCTGCTAGAGAAAGAAAACATGTAAATATATATTGGTGGTGAAATCCTCAGGATGGATTTACCTTAATTATTTTGTGTGACATCCTCAGGATACTGAAGGACCAGGAAGACTTCAGGATGTAACAGCATTCTGACCTATGTGCATCCTGACGATAGACTAACGAATTATCTTGTTCTAATATTGGCCTTGGTGTCGTTCATCTCTTTGGCTACCTCATCCAAGGACTTCAGAAGATATTCATGTCCCTTCAAGAAAAAGAAAACAGGTAAGTATTTTATCTTTAATATATAAGTATGTTATACCATCTTCAGGATATCATCATACCTGGAGAGTAAACTAGGAAATCTTGCCCAAGACTTCGTCAAAGCTAAGACCCTCAAAAGGAGCAGTCTCTTGGGCAAAAGCAGAGGTAGTGGCAGTCTTCCTCTTCTTGGAAGATGCAGGTGCCCTTGACTTAGGAGGAGGAGGAGGGCTAGTCATTCTGGAGCTGGATGGCGAAGTGATCTTGGCTGCCTTGACATCCTGACTGTCGATGTCATCAAGGTCGAAGAAGGTGGATTTCTTTGCTGAAAATAGTAAAGAAATTCAGGTTTAGGCAGGTACACATAACACGATATGAACATCCTTAGGATGTAACAGAAAATGCTTACCAGACATTTCCGTGGCTTGGCTAGTGGTGTAGCTCTCTTCTACTTCGAAAGTTCTGGCTTTCTCATGTAATTCTATAACAGCTTTGTATCTGATGAAAGAATTAGACAACGGAGGAGCAAGTTTAGCAAATGGAGTACCTGTTACATAAAATTTTTTCAGAATGTTAGTGATATCCTCAGGATATAACTACCAAAACCTTTTTATCTTAAAAATGAACTTTATGATTTTGTAAAAACTTTACCACTTTTCAACCAAGACATAGGGATATCATCCCCATAAGGAATGGAATTCCTCTTTACAAAGAAAAACTTAGACTTCCAAGACCTGTCAGATCTAATGACATTAAATAGGAATGGAGGGTCTTTGCTTATAATCTGAAGAACATAGCGGTTGGAGCCATGAGTTTTCAACTTATAAAGATAAGACAGGTCACCAATCTGAAGATTGATACCATGATTCTCAATGATCATATTACAGACCATTAAGATCCTCCATATTTTAGGCATGGCTTGGGCGTATGCCATCCAAGTAACATCAAAGAACTCCTTGATGAACTGAGCATTGGATACTTTAAGACAAGAAGAAAAGGCAGGTACAAGAAGCAGACACATACTGAGGATGCAAAATCAGATTTTGCACCCTGGTCTTAAGGACGAAACTCTGCAGAACTAGGGAAGGCTCTTGAGTCCTTTAGGGCTTGTATATCCCTATCAGTAAAGGAACAGATTTCCTGTTCTGTGTTGCGCAACAGGTTCTGGGAGGTGAAATCTTTGGGAACCCCAACACTCCTAGATGATCATGTTGTATTCTTGCCCATCTTCAGAATTTTTGTAAAAAGTTTTGAAGGTTTAAAGAAAGCAAGAAAGAAGAAGATATGAGTTACCTTTTTAGATAATCTTGTGTGATTATAAAAGAGAAAATGAAGGCCTAGATATAGGTGGGAGAAAGTGATGAGGTGTAACGGTCATCACAAAAAATCAGCCAGAAAACTAGCCGTTATCAATCCTAACAAGTGTCTAATCAACTTCAGAGATAAGATCAAGCATTAAAAATATTATAACCGTTAGAGATATTAACGGTAACATATTTTTGGGGAAAATTGTTAGTGGTGAAATACTCAGGATGGATTTACCTCAATTATTCTGTGTGACATCCTCAGGATACTAAAGGACCAGGCAGACTTCAGGATGTAACAACATTCTGACCTATGTGCATCCTGAGGATAGACTAACGAATTATCTTGTTCTAATACTGTTGTAGGTAGAATCAATCAATGATAAAGACTTGTAACTCTTCTCCAATGGCTATATTGTCTTACTAAGTCAACGAAGCTAAGGATGCAAGAGTTATACGTGCAAAGCAAGTCCAAGCTTAAAGAAAGAGTCAAACATGTAACCGACGAGCATTAAAAATAGACGAGAAACAAGGAAACTGTTATCCCAACGTCCATAGTGGTTGAATATGACTTAAACGGTCATCTAAAACAGTCTTGATGCTCATTGAAGACAGCGGATATCATGGGATCTCTTATTTAGTTTTCGTGTAATTATAAATAGGGGCATGATGAACAAAATAGGACACTTACACATTATCAAGCACTTGATACTAGCTAACTAACACCTGATACTCTATCTACTCACACACACAACACTACACAATCATTGTAAACTTAGTTTGTTCATCATACTTCCAATGTTGTAACACTTTTTGCCATTTTTTAGTATTAACAAACAAGACAGGGGCTTAGACTCCTCCCGAGGTTTTGTGGCGGCGATCATCTAGTGATCAAGGGCTTTCCTCGTACATCGAGTGTTGTTGTCTTGCTTTCTTTCATTTACATTCAGTTACCATAGTCTTGTGTCAGACAGTTACATCCCCAGGATATAACTGTCCATCCTGCAATATAGCTTTGCTATCCTGAGTATAGTTGTCATATTATTGTTTCTTTATTACTACAAACTGCCATCTTGAAAATAACACTAAGTATTTAACATTTTTCTCTCATTCTCTACCTCACTTTTACTAATTTGGAATACAAATATTTTTCTACTAAGTAATTTTTTACCAAAACAATTTGGCACCCACCGTGGGGCAAGTGGTGCTATTTTTAACAAAAACTTTGTTAAACATCATTCTTAATCAACTTATTTCAAAAGTCTTGACAACTATGGCCTCAAACCCAAAATTTGTGTCTTCTTCCACACCATCCACAACCTCTACCAAAAATGTGACACTACCACCTCCCCCTGCACATCCTAAAAGTTCTGGACAAGTTACCAGAAATGTTCCTCCAAATACTGCCAGACCTGGGATGCCAACATCTGGATCCACTCCTCCTGTTTTTGTATCAAATGATGAGATCCACTCCATGTTTGCAATGGTAAAGGATCAAATAAAGCAACATCAGGACACCAACCAGAGGCTCATAAGAGAAATACAATCTCTCAAAATATCCTTAAAGAGACCTGTTTTGGTCAACAATTACTTGCTAGAAATAACTTTGTTTTCCAAATTAGTAAAAGTGAGGTGTAGTATAGTACAAACTCAGTGTTATTCTCAAGATGGTGACTTATAAGAGTAAATGAACAATAATATGACAACTATGCTCGGGATGGTTAAGGTTAAGTTGAGGATGGACAGTTATATCCTGAGGATGTAACTGTATGGAAGAATTGAGAAATATGTAAATATAGTGCAAGTAAACAAAGAACAACGCTCGATATACGAGGAAAGACCTTGATTAGTTGCTGATCGCCGACATAAAACCTTGGGAGGAGTCTAGGCCCCTGCCTTGTTTGTTAATATTAATAATGTAAAAAAGGTACAACTTTGGATGAATGATGGATGAGTGTTCTATGAATACAATGATAAGTGTTTTGTGTGTGAGTGAGTATCAGAGTATCAAGTGGTGTTTAGGTGAATGTTATGTGTCCTATATTCGTCAACCATCCCCTATTTATAGTTACACGAAAGTAAATAGAAGATCCCACATAATCCGTTACTTAGTTAATTTCTTTGATGGCTTCAGGTGACCGTTGTGTTGTTTCAACTAAATATAGTCGTTGTAGCAACGGTTTCCATCTTCTTCACTATTTTTAATGCTTGTCGGTTACAAGTTTGACTCCTTCTTTGAGCTTGGTCTCGTCTTGTATGTGTAACTCTCTTATTCTTGACTTCTTTGACCGAGTATATCAATATAGACGTTGTAGAAGAGTTACAAGTCTACAATATTGATTGCTTGTACCTACATTAATGTCATAGAAAGATAATTTGTTGGTCCATCATCAGGATGTGCATGTGCCAAAACATAGTTACATCCTGAAGTCTGTTAAGTCCTTCAGCATCCTGAGGATGCTATTCTAAGAATATGAGGTAAGATCATCCTAAGGATTTTCACCACTAACAAGACCGGTTGAAGACATGAGGACACTACTACGGCCTAGAGTGTTGGATTTTAATATCTAGCATCTCTGGGGGCATTCATCAAGGAGATTTCATCCCCATGAGCATTGGATTCTCTACTCCTAAGACTATTACAGCACCCGGGATAACAACAACCAGAGATCCGGGATATACTGCTGAGCCATCTCGAGGATATGCAACTGAACCATCCCGAGGATACAACAATGGTAACAATTTAAGTTCAAGTACTTTTGCTACTAACGATATTGCTTCATTGCAGGATACAGGTATAAACCCACAATTGGCAAGAGAGCTTCAAAAGATCAAGGATATTGTGTCTAGTGTACCAGGGATAATACAGCCTATCCCTGAAGTTTTCTTAGCATGTCACACGGTGTCTCGTTTTGCACCTCCAGTATGTGATGTAGAGATACCAAAAAGATTCCAGACTCCAAGCATGAAGCTTTATGATGGATCTACCAATCCTGAAGAGAATGTAGCACAATACAGGGAAATGATGGAGATAAATCCCACTCCAGCAAACCTCAAGGAAGCTTGCTTATGCAAAGGATTTGGTTCTACCCTCATTGGTCCAGCCTTAAAATGGCTGCTAAGTGTTACTCCTTACTCAATTACTTCTTTTGCTCATTTAATTAACATGTTTAATAATCAGTTTTCTTGTAGTCGAACATTTGAACATTTGACAACTGATTTGTACAGGGTGACACAACCACAGGGAGAATCGTTAAGGCAATTTATCGCAAGGTTTGGGAAGGAAGCACTTGACATCCCAACCTAGATGTCACAACAACAGTGCAAGCCTTCAAGATGGGACTACAAAAGGATTCACCTTTATATCAGGAATTGGTTATGAAGCCTTGTAGGAATCTTGATGAAGTTCCAAATAGAGCTTTACGATTTATCCGTCTTGAGGATGACAAGAGGATATAGGAGAGGATAGAAGCATCCTCAAGATACAACAATCCTAATCGAAAATCCACTCCCACATATGATCCTTACAAGCATAAACCATATGCTAGACCTGATAACCAAAAGGTCAATATGGTTGAGGATGACAATGAAAAGGATTGTCCTAAACTATCATATTACAGCAGGCTTCCTCTTCTTAAAGGATGACTGAACTTTGGGCTTATGGGGAGGAGGACTGGTCATCCTGGAACTGGATGGAAAGGTGATTTCAACAGTTTTACCAGCATCCTACCTATCAATGTCATCCAAGTTAAAAAGACCAGGTTTCTTGGCTGAAAGTATCAAAATATGGGTTTAGTTGATATTATATGGAAGAAACATCCTAAGGATGTAAAATAAAAACTAACCAGACATCTCGCTGGCGTGGCTAGTGGAGTAACTTTCTTCTGCTTCAAAAGTTTGTGCTGCCTGAGGTAAGTCAATAGCTGCTTTAACTCAGATAGAGAGCAAGCTTAGACAAAGAAGCGCCTGTGATATAAGAAATATATTTTCAGATTGTTAGTGATATCCTCAGGATATAAATATAAAACTTTTCCATCCTAAAAATAAATCTTGTCATCTTAAAAAATGTTACCACTTTTCAACCATGACATAGGGATATCATCCCCATAAGGAATGGAATCCCTTCTCACATAGAAAAATTTTGAAGTCCATGATTTTTTGACTTTATGACATTAAATAAGAAAGGATGATCTTTATTGATAAGTTGAAGAACAAAACGGTTTGACCCATGTGTTTTCAACTTATAAATATAAGACAGGTCTCCAATCTGTAGTTGGATGCCTTGGTTCTCGATGATCTTGTTACAGACCATCAAGATTTTCCAAACCTTAGGCATAGCCTGAGCATACGCCATCCCAGTAGCATCAAAGAACTCCTTGATGAACTTGGGGAATGGATATCTCAGGCCAAGATGGAAAGGAAGGTACAGGAAGCACACCTAGATAGAAGATGCAAAATATGATTTTACATTCTAGTCATAAGACCGGAATATAGCAGATTCAGGGAAGGCCCTGAGTTTTTCAGATTTTGGATGTCCTTATCTGTGAAAGAACAAACTTCATTAGCAGGTTCCTTCCACAGATTTTGAGGGATGAAGTCTTTAGGGACTCCAACACTCGCTGATGCCCTCGTCAATTTTTTACTCATCCTGAAAATTTAAAAAAAAAAGTTTGAAGGTTTGAAGAAAGAACATAGATGAAGAAGAAAAAGAAGAATAAAGTTACTTTTCTGATAACCTTGGTGTGGTTATAAAGGAAGGGTTGAAGTCTAGATATAGGCGCTGAAAGATGATGAGGTGTAACTGTCATCCCTAAATCATTACCTAAAATATAGCCGTTACATCCTTGTCAGATGTCAAATCAGGATCAGCAGATAAGATCTCAGCATTAAAAAATATTATTACCATTGAGATATTAACGGTAACATATTTTTAGGGACAATTGTTGGTGGTGAAATCTTCAGGATGGAACTAACCTATATTTTCTATGTGACATCCTTAGGATACTAAAGGCAGAACAGGATTCAGGTTGACATTGCATATTATCTTATGTGCATCCTGAGGATGGACTAATGAATTATCTTATTGTTATATGAATGAAGGTACACTTAAACAATAAAAAGACTTACAACTCTTCCCCAACGGCTATATACTTCTGTTCAAAACAAATTAGCAAGAATACACGTAGAAGAACTCTGTTGCTAAAGAATAGGTCAACGTGTAACCGCTCTACATAAATGAGATGCGAGAATCAAGGAAACAGTTAAACCAACGTCTATATTAGTTTAACTCTGCTTCAAAGCTCACCTGAAACAGTCAAAGTCTCAATAAAGAAAGCGGATTTCATTGGATCTTTATTTATTTACTTGTAACTATATATAGGGGTGTGACGAACGAAATAGGACACTTACATACTTGTTATCGAACACCTGATACACACTCTACAATACTAGAACTCATACTTTCCTTTGTCTCACACACACAACACTGAATTGTAATCTTAGTACTTCGTTCATCTCACTTCCAAAGTTGTACACATTTTTTCTTATTCATATTGACAGACAAGGCAGGGGCCTAGACTCCTCCTGAGGTTTTGTGCCAGCGATCATCAAGTGATCAAGGGCTTTCCTCGTACATTGAGTGTTGTTCTTAGTTGCATTTTATTTATATCAATCATATGCATCCTCGACATATATACAGTTACATCCTCAGGATATAACTGTCTATCCTCACTTTATCCTTTGTCATCCTAAACATAGTTGTCAAAAATGTTTTCTTTGATATCCTCAAACTGTCATCTTAAAGATATAATTGATTTTCATACGTCATAAAACACTCTTAGCACCCTACCTCACATTTACTAATTTGGAATACAAGGTTATTTTTACTACATAATTTTTGACCAAAACAATAATATTTGATATCTTGGAATATTTTTACATTGATATATTGTTTTCTAAGATAAATAGTTTTGGAGGAATTTTGTCTGATATTTGTAAAATGTATCTATAGTTAAATAATGAATATTTTATAGCCAATTAGAATGGCTTTAATCTTGGATTTATTTAACTTCTTCTGAATTTTAACTCTTTAAATATGGTTTATTACAATATTATCTGTTCTGAAAATGAACTAAGGGATAGTCACTTATCAGATTACCGATGGCATATATAATCACATAAAGCTTTTGTCCTTATAACACGATATTCTATTAATTCTCAAATTGTCTTCTACGATTTATTGGCTAGTGAAGGAACATGAAGGTATAGATATTTTAGATTGAAACAAATATACGTATGTATATTAAGACAGGTTTTACAGAAAGTTAAATGTATAACTATATAAAGTGGGTCTTTATAAAGCATCATTTATACTTGAATGAAGTATTTAAATGCAGAAATATATTTCAAGAGATTTATGGGGCGTAATCCTCTGATATACGAAATTAGGATGATAATGATGATCACTAAGATGGTACGTCAGGAATGACAATTTATAGTTATATAATGTTGAGACAAACAATCTATAGATGCATGATGTTAAGATAAACTATTCATGCTTGAGAATAATCATCAATGTCATATATTGGGAAAGATCTATGTTATATATATACAATAATTTCGATAAACATTTTCACGTTTTTGTTGCACGTTATGTGGACGTCACTGTCGAATAGACTAGGGTTGAGTCGTGTATTGTATTAGATGAGATTCTGGTGATCCATAAGGGCATTTTATTGATCTGATGCATTTGTTTAAGGTAGACCTGGTTGGTTCGAACCATCGTGAGGTCGAACCAAATATAGAAGGGTCGAACCAACACATTATATGTTGGTTCGTGCTTTACACAGGTCGAACCAGTTCATTCGGCCCTTACAGGAGGTCGCACGAGCTGTACCTATAAATAGCAATCTCATGTGTTGCTTTTCATTTAAGATTGTGAGTTTGTGCTTAGAATGCTCACAAGGTGGAGGTCATGCCCAACCTCCCCCTGCCCCGAAATAGATGTTTACCCTACTGATGACAGTGTCTGTAATCGTTTATGATGTAATACGAATCTATGTTTACATTGTTTTCATCTATTTCTGTTTCGTCTGAAACCGAGTTGTATTCGCGTAATCGATCCATGATTTCGGTTCCAAAACCAAAATTTCCATTGGTATCAGAGCCGTAGTACCGATTTGAACGATCTAACAGTCGTTTGAATCAATCACAACTCGATTTCATGGTTTTCAGACGTTAATTTCAGTTTTTGTTGAAAGGTTGAAACCCTAGATCCTTAATTAAACCCAAAAACATGTGATTTTTCCAAGTTTTTGATCATTTAAGGGTTAGGTTTTAATTTCCGCACCTTTCTGCACAAGTTTCATCATTAATTCGAACTATTAGAGTGTTTATGGACTAATTTGCAGAAAATATTGAAGATGAACACGTTTTTCTGCAAAAGGTCGAATAAAAAATGTTTATTCGACCCTTCGAGAGGTCGAACGAGTGTTTGAATATTCTTTTTGATAAAAACATGCTTTATAAGGATAAACACAAAGGGGAAAGATTCTAATAATATTCTATGAGTCAATGCTAATAATATATGTGCCACTCGTATGATTACCACTTCAATAATGGTAGTTAGTTGGTTCTATGCTATTTCCCTAGGACAAGAAAGGAAATGGCGATGTAATAGCTAGACAGTACTGCCTCTGATAGTTTTTAATGTCCCCTTCTAATAATACAACTCCTATTTATAATCATTCTTCTTATATGTAAAGCACTAGTTTTATACCCGTCTGTTGGACGGGTTGTACAACAAAATTATACAAAAATATATAAACATTATACTTCTTTAAGGTTTGTTTACTAATAATCACCAAATCAAGAAGTGAATCATATGTTGCAACCAAAGTCTATTTACTAAGGTCTGTTTCAGACCAGTGGGTATGTTAAAGTGACCTATCTGAAACAGTTGTTGCTTCAAACAACTGTTACTAAGGTATGTTCCATGGATGATATCTTCATGGAACATACCTTGGTAATAGCTGTTTGAAGCAACTGTTGCAAACCACGAGAAGACTATATCATTTTTTAAGGTTTGTTTACTAATCACCAAATCAAGAAGTCAATCATCTGTTGCAAGCAAAGTCTGTTTATAAAGGTCTGTTTCAGAGCACTGGGTCTATTAAGGAGAGCTGTCCGAAACAGCTGTTACTAAGGTATGTTCCATAAACATATCATCTATGGAACAAACCTTAGTAACAACTGTTTGAAGCAACATTTGTTTCGGACATCTCTCCTTAACAGACCCAATGCTCTGGAACAGACCTTAGTAAACAGACTTTGCTTGCAACAGATGATTGACTTCTTGATTTGGTCTTTAGTAAACAGACCTTAAACAGTTCTTACTAAGCTCTGTTTCATGATAAAACGCTCGTTTTTTTTTTTTTTTGTATAACAATATGATACTCGTTGGAAAGATAATAAAACGCTTGTTAATTTGGTGTAATTTTTTTTTTCAAAAATAATGTCGTTTAAAAAAGTTATTAACGTTTATAAATAATGGGGGAAAGTGCATGTGCCATGCACATGAGAGAGAAAATATAATTTAATAGTAGATGGACTATCCATGACCCATTTAATTGACCCAATGAGCGGGAAAAACAGAAACTATGCTCCCATATGATGACATGTGTCCCAACTTTACTTTCATTTATATATAGTAGTAGATTTATATGTTCTATAATAAAAGCATGTCTTTCCCCCAAAACACTTAGTAAACAGTAAAAGAAGGGGAGATCACGATACTCACCATATTATATTCTTCTGATCGTTTGGTCTATCGTTTATTGATATATTTCAGATAAGTTGTACCTATTATATTTTATAAACATTAGGACATGATAACGTAGGGGATAATCCTCTATTATTATTTTTTAATACCTTAATCGTATGTAAATATATAATATAAATTGATATACATTTAATAATCTAAACATAGGATTTATATAGACACGGACATCTTAATCTAGAAAGCTGGCCATTACAGCTTGGCACTCGTATCCTCCTAAAAAACGGACCTCCTACAGCTTGATTCAAGAGAATCAAAAAATAAAATATTATTATTATATCCCAAGTCTAAATAATTATCCATATATTAACCTATATATATATATATATACACATATAAGTTGGGTTTATTATTATCGGGTTAATATTATCGTCCCACGTGTCTCACGCTTAATATAATAATAATAGTAATAGTAATAATAATATATCTAAAATAACCTCTTGTCTTCGGGTGTTTGACGGGTCCAAACCCAGGACATGTATGCGAACCGAGTAATCCGGTTTAAAATTCTTATATAAAAGGGACAAGGATAAGATTGGTTGGGTTTGGGTTTATTATTAAAAAGGTGGAGTTCTAGAACGGATGTGTGTAGATGAACGGTTATTGTGTTTTGGAGATAACCGAGTGATAGTCGAGAATAAGGAACGGTGGTCAGTGACTATTTATCGGGACATGGACGTTGTAGTTGTGAACAACAATTATGGTTACCGGTCAAAGGAGGGGAGAGAACCGAACTGGAGTGGTTAGTTAGAGATGGTTGGTTGCTGGATTGTTGTTGATGTGGAGTGATAAACAGTTACTGCTCAAAGATAACAACCGGTGGTCAGAGATGGGGTGATTAGTAGTGTAAATGGTGGTTGGTTTCGAAATAGGAAGAAGGGTAACAATTATGTACCGGTGGTTGTTGTTACTGGTGGGATAATCGGTCAAAGAAGAAGATCGGTGGGGGACAGGGGAAGGTGACTCTTGGGTTTTATAGTGGGTTGGAGATGGTTACCGGAGAAGATGGTGGTGTGTATGGTGACTGGTAAGGGTCGACGTCGCAAGAGAAGACCACCTGAGAAGGTAATCGGCCTCTCTTAACACAAATAAAAGTTTTTCAAATGGATGTTAAAAGTGCATTTTTATATGGAAAGATCAAAGAGGAAGTGTATGTTTGTCAGCCACCTGGGTTTGAGGATCCTTCTCATCCTGAGTGGATGTACAAGCTTGACAAAGCTCTTTATGGGCTAAAGCAGGCTCCAAGAGCCTAGTATGAAACACTTTCCAACTTTTTGCTCAAAAATAACTTTACAAAAGGCTCCATTGATAAAACTCTTTTCAATAAAAATGTTGGAAATCATGTCTTACGTATTCAAATTTATGTTGATGATATCATATTTGGTTCAACAAACACAAAACTGTGTGATGAATTTAAGAAACTCATGCAATCAAAATTTGAGATGAGTACAATGGGAGAACTACAGTACTTTTTAGGACTGCAGATTAAACAACAAACAAATGGAACTTTTATACATCAATCTAAATATTTTAAAAAATTATTGAATAAATTTTCTTACAAGACTGTAAATCATGTTCCACTCCAATGACACCTACCACACAAG
Organism: Ambrosia trifida; assembly: GCA_028751855.1. Lineage (NCBI taxonomy): Eukaryota > Viridiplantae > Streptophyta > Magnoliopsida > Asterales > Asteraceae > Ambrosia > Ambrosia trifida. The sequence continues at coordinate 43,150,730 of CM054131.1, read as the reverse complement.
TTTGTGACACCCGGCACGTTTAGATTAACATTTTATAAAACACATAAGTCTACCTTAACGAAAAACGTTTTCAAACATACTTAACTAGGTCAGTTGAGTCGTTATGATGGTTCCGGGAATCATCGGAAGTCGTTACAATGATCCACGGGATCATTGGGAGTCGGTCCATAACCATGTGAACACGGATTGGTGATTTGTAGAATCGCTGGGTTTAATGCACACACGTAAATCTTAAGTACCGGGAATTGGTGAACGGATGGGAACGTGTTAGTTATCATGCATTATGTGCTTACAATCATTATAACACTTGTCGGTATGTGAATACGTGTTTATATGTGTTAAAATAGTGATTATGCGTAATTGCATGACATTATAGGTGATTACGCGTAATTGCATGACGTTATAGGTGATTACGCGTAATTGCATGACGTTATAGGTGATTACGCGTAATTGCATGACGTTATAGGTGATTACGCGTAATTGCATGACGTTATAGGTGATTACGCGTAATTGCATGACATTATAGGTGATTACGCGTAATTTCATGACATTATAGGTGATTACGCGTAATTGCATGACGTTATAGGTGATTACGTGTAATTGCATGACGTTATAGGTGATTACGTGTAATTGCATGACCTTATAGGTGATTGACCTAATTGCATGTAAATAGGGGGTGATTGACCTAATCGCCAGTAAGTCATGCGATTGGGGGGTATTTATAGGCGATAAGAGCTTCAATCGCTAGTAGTACATGCGATTAGGAATCCTAATCGCCTGTACTGCTGCGTAATCACCAAACGCATGTCTAACGACTAGAAACGCCTATAAATACCACCCTTATGTTGTAAAACATCATTTGTGAAACCCTAATACACCCCAAAGCCATCCCACACCTTATTCAACCTCTGGAACACGTTTTTGATCAAGAAATCACCTTTCCAAGCTTTACACCTCATAATCTTTCAATTTCAAGGTGTGTCCTTCATCCCAAACCTTTGTAATGATATTGTTTTGTTCCCTAAAGGTCCAGACCTAGTTTCTAAACATTTGTGTCTTTGAAAACTCATTAAAATCAGTTTCTAAACAAACCCAAACCTCTATGCTTGTTATATGTGATGTATTCATGCAAGATAGGATTTTTATTGTTTAAACATGATTATTCTTGTGTTATTGACATGTTTCTGATCTAAATGAGTTATTATGATGTTAACCTAGGAGTTTGAAGGTTCATAGATGTGTATTATTGATAATAGGCGTTTTGACCCGTTTGAATGATTATGAAGGATTGATGAAGATATGTTGTGTTTTTTTCATTGTTTCAGGTTAGGGTTTACTCTAGGATGATGCTAGAACAGTAGGATAATGTCGGAAAACGTCATTATGTGATGAAATCTGGATATTTGCTATTTAGGGTAAGTTTTGCATGTTGATGTGATGTTTACATGCTAGTTATTCTATTTTTGGAAAACGCTTGCATTCAGGACAGCTAGGATGATAATAAATTAGGGGTTTTTGCTTGAAATAGTTTGATTCATGTTTTGGGTTTGATATTGGGTGTTTCCACATGTTTTGGATCTGATTTGGAGGGTTAAACGCGCAAAAAGGTGAAATGGTGCAGCAGGGGCGATTAGGGATTCCTAATCGCCTACAATATGGGCGATTGGCCCCAATCGCATGTTACATGAGGCGATTGGGAGCCTAATTGCTAGTATGTTCATGTGATTACAATCCTATTCACCAGTTGACCATCCTAATCACCAGTTGACTTTCCTAATTGCATGTTTGATTCCTAATCGCGGCACTGCTGTTATATGTGTATTTTAACATCCCGGAACACGGTTTGACACCTAGGAACATGTTAGGAACCCCGTGACATGTCTAATAACTTGGTAATACGTGTCTGGACTTGTTTATGCGTTAGTTGGGCGTTATGCTAGATAGGGTGAATGTTTGCGCATGCTAAGTGTTTAATTGCATATGTTTCATGATATCTTGTACGTGGCTAACACGTGGGATGTCGGGTCTTGTCGGGTTTGGTCAGTTTTATGTTCAAACATGTTTTCAACATACACAGTCATGGTCTGGACAATTTGGGGACTGATTAGCCTTCGGGTTAGTAGTCATCACACTTATGTAAACTAATTGATAAGTCGCCACTAGTAGGACTATTACACACGTATCGGATTTCTATTTTACTGAGGACTCACTCTAAGCTGAGTTTCACGGCCCCTCTTTTATACATGTTTCTCAGGGGAGAAGCATGCCACACGTTTTAACAAATACAACGTTTATGTTTTATAACGCCACGCTTTTGAAACGCAATGCTTTTTGAAACACAACATTTTGAAACGCAACGCTTTTTGAAACGCAACGCTTTTGAAAGGCAACGCTATTGGAAACGCAACGCTTGTTTTAAATTACTATACGACGCAAGGCAACGCGAAGTCCTTAATAAAAACCATGAATGTGCGGGGCACAACGGGGGAAATGTGGATAGATCTATTGGGCTTGACAAACCCCACTCGACGGCTGGGAGCCGGGCGGGAGCATATTGTCTCTATTTTTGGCAACTCAAACATGGGCGACAACACATGCAACGCTTGTCAGTAATGGTTTCGGCAACACAGTCGTAGTAGTAAGGAAACGTTTGTTATTTACTTAAAGGTTTTGCATACTTGGTACTTTTGAGGTGAAACTCTTTACGCTTGAAACACTTTGTGAACTTAAAACCTGTGAACTCACCAGCATTATATGTTGACGTCTTTTTGGCATGTTTTCTCAGGTCGCTAAGGTAGCAGCATTGAGTTTAGGTGCACAGAGTCTCACGGCGTCTAGGATCCATCTGCATTTCATTTTGAGTATTATCAGACTTTCAGGTTTTACTTTTGAGTTGTAATAAAGTTTTACGCTTCAGCAAGCGATGGTTGGATTTCTGAAACTTAATGGGCAATTTACGTTGTTTTCATATCACATAGATGTCGTTTATTGTGACCGTTGACTTGGATCCTGGTGTGTCACGCGCCTCGCGGTAAAACCCTGCACGTGGAATTTGAGGGTGTGACAGATTGGTATCAGAGCCAATGGTTATAGTGAACTAGGACTTCATGTAGAGTCTAGTCTATAGCCGAGTATCACACACGTTAGACGGTCACACATAGTTACGAGTCGTGTCATTTGTTAAACATACTAACCTTGTCGGGGTGTCGGTGTCCTCATCACACAGTATCGTATTATCTATCTTTGGAATATTTCTACACTTATTCTATATTCTTCTTCGGGTTTGAAGATGATGAGGCTTATCGCTTATACTTGGCGGTAGTGTACATTGGAGTGGCTTCGGCACATTCTTGAGATTTTTCCGGGATTTGGATATCTCCCCTCTATGCTCTAATGTACATCCTTGCCCACACACACACTCTCATGCACTAGTACTTGTCATAGTACACTCCTGAGTGACTGTCCACTTTAGGATCTTCGTGCGATAAGGTTTCTTTTAGGAATGTGGGTGTCGGGTGATTGGAAGTTCTAGCTAGGAGCACGCCTAAAGGACCATGTAGAGCGATTTGTTATTTCGGGTGCACACGAAATCATAAATCGAAATGCATGAAAATCTTGGTGGACTTCGAGTTCGGACAGATGATCATGCTTGAACCTCGTTCTGAATTCGTTTGGTCACTAGTAGTTTGATCTAGTAGTGATGCTGAGTATCTTGTTTGTGTTTTGGTAGAACATGTCTGGTCGTACTGGTGGACGTACTGGGGGACGCCGTGGTGGCGGTGGGGGCCGCACGAGCGGTGGACGAGGTGGTGGGAACATCACCATGACTCAAGTGGAGTTGGATAGCATGTTGCAGCAGCAGTTGAACATTGTGTTGGCTGCTTTGCAGGCTGCTCAGCAGACCCTAGGAAACACTAATCAAGTGTAGTTTGGACGCACCTATAAGAAGTTCATGGACTGCAAGCCCCATAACTTCAATGTGACTGAGGGGCAGTGGGCTGCTCTGGTGGTTGGAGTAGATCGAATCGGTGTTTGCTATGTGCAACTGTCTCAACGCTGATCACGTCAAGTATGCTTCTGCTACTCTGGAGGGACATGCGTTGACCTGGTGGAACTCTACCACTGCTAACCTTGGCCTGGGTGAGGCCAATGCTATGCCGTGGTCTAAGTTTATTCTGATCTTACGAGCTGAGTATTGCACGAGGGACGAGATTATGAAGTTGGAGCATGAGTTTTGGAATCTGAAGATGGTTGGATCGGAGATCGAGGAGTTTACTACTAAGCACAACGAGTTGGCTGTGATGTGCCCCGGTTTGGCTACACCGAAGTACCGGAGGATTGAGCACTACGTTGCTGGGTTAGTGACGGAGATTACTGGGCTTGTTACCGCTGCTGATCACACTACTATGTTGGCCAATCTTCAGGCAGCTCACAAGCTGACCAACATGAAGGTTGCTGACGGCGTTCTACCTCCGAGGGGTGCTGCTGTGAAAGCCCCTGCGGACAACAAGAGGAAGTGGGAGAGTGCTGGGAGGAACACGGGGCTGTCTCAACCGCAGGTGAGGCAGGATGTTTTGGGGTCGGCATCTGAGTAGAAGACTGGGGGTTATGTCGGGACGAATCCGAAGTGTAACACGTGCGGGTATCACCATGTTGAGAGTTGCGATGAGTTTCGATGTAAATGTTGTCAGGGACTCGGTCACTTGGCTAAGGATTGTAGGGCCAATTTTCAGCCAAAACAGACTCAAGTGGTTGTCCCCGCTCCTGCTCCTCGGGGAAACCATGGGTGTTTTAATTGTGGAAAGGCTGGACACTTCAAGCGGGATTGTCCCAAGCTGAAGCAAGGTGAGGGTGGCGATCGAACTGCTCCGGCTCGTGCTTATGTCATCGGTGCTAGGGAGAACGTGGGGGATCCCGATACTGTTACTGGTGAGTTTCTTTTCTTAGTATTCATTGTACTTTGGTTTTATCCTTATTCGCATCATTGGGCATTTCGCATCCATCACGTGTTTTCGGTCTTGTACATGGTTATCATTTTGCATTCATGGGTTTGATGTGGGTCCTTTGGAGATGCTAATTGGACGGTACCGGTGTGTCATTTATACCGATCACAGTAGTCTATAGTAGGCCTTCGATCAGGAGGATTCATTGTTTTGCATCCAACTTGGTGAGGGCGGTTCCCCGGCATGGAGTATCCGTTGCTATCATTCTTCGTTCGTGGTTATCATTTCGTTTGCACTCTAGAAGACGTTACTTGGGTTAGGTCGACACTCATTACTGTCGAAGAGTGAATCTCGGGGCGAGATTCCTTTCAACAGGGGGATGATGTGACATTACGAGGAAACTTTTTCTTTTTATCGCTTCGTTCTCTTTTACTTCGGGAAATTTTCAGGACGAAAATTCTTTCAACAGGGGGATGATGTGACACCCGGCACGTTTAGGTTAACATTTTATAAAACACATAAGTCTACCTTAGCGAAAAACGTTTTCAAACATACTTAACTAGGTCAGTTGAGTCATTATGATGGTTCCGGGAATCATCGGGAGTCATTACAATGATCCACGGGATCATTGGGAGTCGGTCCATAACCATGTGAACACGGATTGCTGATTTGTAGAATCGCCGGGTTTAACGCAGACACGTAAATCTTGAGTCCCGGGAATTGGTGAACGGATGGGAACATGTTAGTAATCATGCATTATGTGCTTACAATCATTATATGACTTGTCGGTATGTGAATACGTGTTTATATGTGTTAAAATAGTGATTACGCGTAATTGCATGACATTATAGGTGATTACGCGTAATTGCATGACATTATAGGTGATTACGCGTAATTGCATGACGTTATAGGTTATTACGCGTAATTGCATGACATTATAGGTGATTACGCGTAATTGCATGACGTTAAAGGTGATTACGCGTAATTGCATGACGTTATAGGTGATTACGCGTAATTGCATGACCTTATAGGTGATTACGCGTAATTGCATGACCTGATAGGTGATTACGCGTAATTGCATGACATTATAGGTGATTGGCCTAATTGCATGAAAATAGGGGGTGATTGGCCAAATCTCCAGTAAGTCATGCGATTGGGGGGTATTTATTGGTGATTAGAGCTCCAATCGCTAGTAGTACATGCGATTAGGAATCCTAATCGCCTGTACTGCTGCGTAATTGCCTAACGCATGTCTAATGACTAGAAACGCCTATAAATACCATCCTTATGTTGTAAAACATCATTTGTGAAACCCTAATACACCCCAAAGCCATCCCACACCTTATTCAACCTCTGGAACACGTTTTTGATCAAGAAATCACCTTTCCAAGCTTTATACCTCATAACCTTACAATTTCATGGTGTGTCCTTCATCCCAAACCTTTGTAATGATATTGTTTTGTTCCCTAAAGGTCCAGACCTGGTTTCTAAACATTTTTGTCTTTGAAAACTCATTAAAATCAGTTTCTAAACAAACCCAAACCTCTATGCTTGTTATATGTGATGTATTCATGCAAGATAGGATTTTTATTGTTTAAACATGATTATTCTTGTGTTATTGACATGTTTCTGATCTAAATGAGTTATTATGATGTTAACCTAGGAGTTTGAAGGTTCATAGATGTGTATTATTGATAATTGGCGTTTTGACCCGTTTGAATGATTATGAAGGATTGATGAAGATATGTTGTGTTTTGTTGATTGTTTAAGGTTAGGGTTTACTCTAGGATGATGCTAGAACAGTAGGATAATGTCGGACAACGTCGTTATGTGATGAAATCTGGATATTTGCTATTTAGGGTAAGTTTTGCATTTGATGTGATGTTTACATGCTAGTTATGCTATTTTGGTAAAACGCTTGCATTCTGGACAGCTAGGATGATAATAAATTAGGGTTTTTTGCTTGAAATAGTTTGATTCATGTTTTGGGTTTGATATTGGGTGTTTCCACATGTTTCGGATCTGATTTGGAGGGTTAAACGCGCAAAAAGGCGAAATGATGCAGCAGGGGCGATTGGCCCCAATCGCATGTTACATGAGGCGATTGGGAGCCTAATTGGTAGTATGTTCATGTGATTACAATCCTAATCACCAGTTGACCATCCTAATTACCAGTTGACTTTCCTAATTGCATGTTTGATTCCTAATCGCGTGTACTGCTGTTATATGTGTATTTTAACATCCCGGAACACGGTTTGACACCTAGGAACATGTTAGGAACCCCGTGACATGTCTAATAACTTGGTAATATGTGTCCGAACTTGTTTATGCGTTAGTTGGGCGTTATGCTAGATAGGGTGAATGTTTGCGCATGCTTAGTGTTTAATTGCATATGTTGCATGATATCTTGTATGTGGCTAACACGTGGGATGTCGGATCATCAATGGGATGCGGGTCTTGTCGGGTTTGGTCGGTTTGAAGTTCAAACATGTTTTCAACATACACAGTCACGGTCTGGACAATTTGGGGACTGATTAGCCTTCGGGTTAGTAGTCATCACACTTATGTAAACTCATTGATAGGTCGCCACTAGTAGGGACTATTACACACGTATCGGATTTCTATTTTACTGAGGGTGCACTCTAAGGTGAGTTTCACGGCCCCTCTTTTATACATTTTTCTCGGGGGAGAAGCATGCCACACGTTTTAACAAATACAACGTTTATGTTTTATAACGCAACGCTTTTGAAACGCAACGCTTTTTGAAACACAACGCTTTTGAAACACAACATTTTGAAACGCAACGCTTTTTGAAGCACAACGTTTTGAAACGCAACGCTTTTTGAAACACAACGCTTTTGAAACGCAACGCTATTGGAAATGCAACGCTTTTGGAAACGCAACGCTTGTTTTAAATTACTATACGACGCAACGCAACGCGAAGGTAGCAGCATTGAGTTTAGGCGCACAGAGTCTCACGGCGTCTAGGATCCATTTTCATTTCATTTTGAGTATTATCAGACTTTCATGTTTAACTTTTGAGTTGTAATAAAGTTTTACGCTTCCGCAAGCGATGGTTGTATTTTTGAAACTTAATGGGCAATTTACGTTGTTTTCATATCACATAGATGTCGTTTATTGTGACTGTTGACTTGGATCCTGGTGTGTCACGCGCCTCGCGGTAAAACCCCGCACGTGGAATTTGAGGGTGTGACAAAGTTGAACCAGATGATCAAGGAAAACAGGTTGATCAAACCATGTATAGATGTATGATAGGTTCCCTTTTATATCTAACTACTTCTAGACCAGATATTATGTTTTCAACATGTGTCTGTGCTAGATATCAATTAGCACCTAGGGAATCACACCTAATTGCAGTCAAAAGAATCTTTAGATATCTAAAAGGAACTCCTACACTTGGAATTTGGTATCCTGCTTCTAGTAATACCAAGTTATCAGCTTTTTCAGATAGTGACTATGCAGGGTGCAAAATGTCAAGAAAATCAACATCTGGTGGTTTACAATTCTTGGGAAACTGTCTAGTGTCTTGGCAATCAAAGAAGGAAACATCTGTTGCAACATCAACTGCTGAAGCTGAATACATTGCAGCTGCAAGCTGTACATCACAGATACAATGGCTCCAATATCAACTTCTTGATTATGGAATCAAAGAGACCAAGACACCATTCCTGTATAGTTCTCAAAAACATATTGAAATCAGGTATCATTTCATAAGGGGTTGCTATGAAAAAGGCAAGATTGAAGTGAAGCATGTGACAACAGCTAATCAAATAGCTAACATATTCACTAAATCCCTTGACACATCAACATTTCAGAAGTTAGTATCCATGCTTGGGATGCTAAATTTGTAGGTGTTTCTTTTACTTTTCTGCACATATTTTATTTTTCACTTACATCTGTTTTGTTCTAAAACTTCTGAAAAACAAAAAGAGAGATACTACTGATGTACAAAACATCAGTATGGGAATATTTTCTGAAAAATGATTAACTTCTGATAAAATAAACTTCAAAAGTTATGAATAATGTGTTTATAAACATTTCCATCAGTTGTTAACAAACTACTGAAGAGAAAATGGGAACTACTGATGATAGTTGTTCTTCATCAGCAGTTTTGTCATTAAGGGTAAATCAGACATTTCCCACTTCAGAAGTTTGACCTAAGGCGGTTATAAACTTCTGATAAACACCTTTTCCAACACTTATCCTTTCAAAAAACAAAATTCCCTCCTTCTCTCTCAAAAACACTCTCAAACCCTTAACCTGCAAACAAAAACACTGTTCGATCCACACACACACAAACCACATGGCTCTAACACTGAAACAGGGACACAATCAAAGAGGCTACATTGAGAAACATGAAGCCTTGTCCCAATACGACAAAATCATTGATTTAGTCGTCAAATCCCAATACTTCACTGCCCTCATCATTGATCCTCCAATCCATACCGAAACTCTAAATGAGTTCTGGGCGAATGCGGAGACGGTGACAGTGAATAATCAAGTGATCTCCCTCAAATAAACCATCCAAGGGAGAACAATGGCAATCACACCAGCAACTTTGGGGATTAGACTGGGTCTGGATGATGTGGATGCCCCAAATCAATTTCCAAACTTTGAAATTCATTTGACCATGACAGAGTGTGGTTACCAAGGTACTCTTTCACATGCTACTATTTTTAAGAAATTTTTTGAACCTAAGTACAAACATTTGTTTCATTACATCATCATGTGTTTGAGTCCAAAAACTGGATCTTATGATCAGATGCCCTCTACTTTTCAACCTATTTTTCATTCCATTGTGAATGAAACAAAATTCAGGGCATCAGCACTTTTCTTTAATGAGTTGGTGTTGCATCACCAAAACTCTAAAATGAAGTTTTTGTTGTATCTAAGGTTCATTATACAATGCATAATTAAAGAACTTGGAGAAGAGGTGCTTGTGGGTAAAACAACTGTTTTAAACCCATTAACCTCACAAGCATACTCTAGGCATAAGAAACCAGCAGTCTTGCCAGAGGATGACCAAGGGGAACAAGAAACAGTCCCCATGGAACCCTCATCTTTCAAACCCTTACCCAAAAAGGCCAAGAAAAGAAAACAACAAAAACCAAAACCCACCAGCCTTAAAACAAAGGCAGTTCAAGAAGTTGAGATGCCTGAACTTGCCAATGTGCAATCTACACTTAACAAAGATGTGACTGAAACATCCTCTCAGTCTCATCCATCTCAAACCCCCACAAGAGCCCCAATTACCATTCTTTTCAAAAGATAGAAATTCAAGAAAACCATACCAACTGACCCTTCTTTTGAAACTGCTGAACCTTTACCCCAAACTACTGAACCTGAACCATCAACCATAGAAATTGCCAAACTTCTCTCTAGGCTAAAAGAGACTATCCCATTAGAGCATGTCAGTCCTCAACAACCACATCAAACAGGGGACATACCATCAGACTTTGACATGAATGTGGATATCCATAGCCCTAACCCAAGAGATGAGGATGAACCAGGGTTTCTAAGCCCAAACTTAGAGACCTTAGGTACATGAACCGGGCTTGTGTTTGACACAATACCCCTAAATAGATTCGCACTCGGTTCCCACGGTACACCGTTTCTTAACAGTGGTGATGCACTGCCGGACTTGCACACTTGCCTGACGATTGAGTTTGTTCTCTACATATATGTGTGTTTGTGTGTGTGTGAGAGTAATTCTTTTCTATATACCTAAATGAGGCACTAAGCCTTCATTATATAAGAACATAGATTGATCAAGAGTTACGTTTCTATGTCACTTAATTAGAGACTTAATTTGATAAATAAAGGCTCTAATAAAAAATTTTCCAAATCTATAGATTTATTTTTCATTCCATGACTAAGAAAATTACATCAAGATAGCGGGCAGGCGGGCAACAAGCTGCGCCGCCACCCCTTTCTGAATAGCAAATCCAAATCTACTAAAAACGTAACCTTGCCCACCCGGAGCCGAGACACTACCATGAATAACCTGCTGGCCCCTGGTCAGGAAACGGGTAACCTCAGGTGCCAATGAGCCGAAGGTATCAAAGGCCAAGGGTACAAAAACGTGTTGGTTCCCCTCGCAGGCTTTAGCATGTTTTTCTACCTTTTTTGCCTCTGATTTCCGCACCGCTTGCCGTGCTAAAAAGCCACTATCCCTTAACCAAACTAGAGGAGATACACCCGTCAAGTCAACACAAGCATGCTTCCCCCTGGCCCACCCAAGGACAAGGAGATCTGCTGGTTGTAGGGTGGATCTCCCTTCTGCTGGATCCAAGAGGAAGTTCACAGGGGCCTCCTTCTTGGCTGAGATCCTAGCCCGTCTTAAAATGTCCCACAGAATATCTCGAACCCAATCATGCCGATATTTGAAACCGAGTAACTCTTACAATGAACCGCATGTTCCCCGTATTCATCCAGGCAGGCCTTACAGCAAATCGGATAGATTTCATCCTCCTTGTACATGGGGATTATCAAACGATATTTAAGAATGACCCTGTATTCAATAGAAGACATGCTTTGGCCCAGACCTTCGATCGGGAACACAGTCAAGAAATCTTGAGCGTGGGAGCTTTGCAAGCATTCAATAACTGCCCTCTGCCGGGGGACAGACCAAAAACTTCACCTAGGCTCTGAGCGATTTTGCCAAAAAGGGCATTCGCCAAAGTTTTCTGAGGCTTTGGGGGGCGGTGTCCTCGTTAGAAAAACTGCCAATATCAAAACCTGGGAGATAGTCATTTAGCTTTTCGAGGGCCTGCACATAATCCAAGTCTAGGCCGACAACCTCGCTATTTCTTAGGATGTGGTCTTGAAGGTTCCAGGACTGAGCTCGCGACGCCACGTACGCATAAGTCCCGACATCCTTCGCGGAGAGGGCCCTAATCCTCCCATACGCATCATCCAAGACGACATCCGCCAATGTAGGTCACCAAAGAAAGCCCCCCCCCCCCCCACACACACACACATACCACTATGTCTTCAATGGCTTCCCTCAGACCCTTATCAAAACATGACACTGCTTCATCCATCATGGGGGTAGGCAGGTCCGTAACCCAAAAAGCAACTTAGCAACCCCCATACAAGACCTGAGCAAGAGGAGTTCACTCTAGGGATCCCTAAGGCAGTGCAAGAGTTTCATAAGTTCAACCGCACGCGATGCTTTTTGCCTTGCCAATTCGCGGATAAAATAAGAGTCATGGCTAACGGCCCCTACGAGGAGCTTCACCCCTTTTTCTGGCCTACCAATCCCACTGGGAAAAAGCCCGTCCTAAAGTTTCACCTTATTACAAGACGACCAAAAAACCTCTGTTTTCTTAATATTAAGCTGAAGCCCCAAGGATTGCTCCTCCAGCCGGATAATGTCTAAGGCTTTAGCAACTTCGGTGGCATCACCAATAATCGTCTCATTGTCCAGATACCACGCATAAAATGGGAGTTTACAATTTTCCTGTACCCAGAAAACCATAGGTTGTAAAGCAATGGCGAATATGAGGGGACATAAAAAGTTATAATAAAGTGACATAAAACCTTAATTAACAACATAAAACTCTACTCAAGAGTTTAGTTTTTAAGTCACCACATTAAGATTCTATTTAATAATTTTATTATATTAATTTCCATTTCATTCAATAAAAATTTTCAAACAATTAAACGGTGTATGTACAACTATTAGTGCACGGTGCGCACATGTTAAGGCATGATGTGTAAGTAGTTCTGCATGGTGCACACGTATTAGTGAATAATGTACAAGTAGTATTGCATGGTTCACGCGTGTCAAGGCAGGATGTACAAGTACTAAAGCAAGAAAAACAGTTTAAGGTTATTATATAAAGCAATAAAGACTTAACAGAAAGTGTACGAAAGAGTACAAATGTACAATGGGGACAATTTGGTTTTTGTGTAAACTGTTAGGCATGTGACCTCCTACTTTACCTTTTTTTACTAAATTATTAAAATATATGATTATATTAAGGGTTCTAATATTTAGAAACTCAAAAAAAATTAATTTGACACGCTATATACTTTTCGTATTGCTCTATACGATACTCTTCATATTGTTCTATACGAGGAGTATCAACTTTATTATTTTCTACGTTGGTCAATATTAGTAGCTAAAAGGCAAAAATTATACTTTAATATGTCTAGTAATGGGCAATATGTGGCATATAAAGCTTACTATTAGAGCCACGTATGGCATACAAATACTAGGCTAAAAAGTGATATGAGGAATCTTTTCCCTTAATATGCCTTATATTGACCAGTACAAGACATATTAGAGCCACGTATTGGTTTGATACTAGGCTGAGAAGTGATATGAAGGCCTTAATATGCCTCATATAGATCAATACGAGGCCATATTAGGGTTTCTTTTTATTTTTTTTGTATTTTCACTTTTATTGTTTTTAAATAACTAGAAATGCTAAATTAGCATAAAAAAATCCAAAAATTAAAAAAAATAGTTATATTCATTCCAATATTATTTTAAAAAAATTACTAACTTTTTGTTACCAAAATTATTTTAGAAAAATTATTTCTTTTGTTTGGTTTTGTTTAGGTTGGTTTTAAATATGTTTATTTTGTTTTGTTTCGTATGGAATGTATTAAAATACAACGATCAATCGATTTAAAAAAAAAAAAAAAAAAACACTTTTTCAAACCAACTTTATAACTAGTTCAAACTTTGTACCATCTATATAATTTCTTCAAACTCACCAAAACAAAACAAATCTCTTCAAAACCAACCAAAACAAAATTAAACAAAAGAAAATAATTTTTATAAAATAATATTTGTAAAAAAAGTTGTAATTTTTTTAAAATAATATTGGAATGAATATAAGTAATTTTTTTTTTTTTGTTAATTTTTTCAAATTTTTAAGTTAATTTAGTATTTTTAGTTGTTTAAAAACAATGAAAATGAAAATACAAAAAACTAAAAAGAGGCATATTAGGGCCTCCATATCAATTTTCAGCCTAATATCAAACCCAATGCGTGGCTCTGATATGTCTCGTATTGATCAATATGAGGCATATCAGAGCCAAGTATTGAGTCTGATACTAAGCTGAAAAGTGATATAGGGTCCAATATGCCACATATAGACTTATATGAGGTATATTAACATTTGTTTTTTTGCAAACTTTGTACCTTTTATACAACATTTATTTTTTGTTAACAAAGTTTTATAAATATTTTATTATTTTTCAAAACATTATCATGTAGTCTATAATAGTATAGTGTACTATACGGTACTACACCATATGATACGATTCAAGATCTATACTACCATATAAAGTTTTAAAATATTTTTACTTTAAAAAATATAATATTTATAAACTTTATGTACAAACGGTAAAAAGTTTGCAACAAAACAAAACCTACCGAAATACATTGATCAATAGATTTGTTAAAAAAACTCTTTTCGAATGTATTAAAATACAACGATCAATCGATTTAAAAAAAAAAAAAAAAAAAAAAACCTTATCTAAACCAAACTTATAACTTCTTCAAACTCAGCAAAACAAAACAAACATCTTCAAAACCAACTAAAACAAAACTATACGAAAGTAGTAATTGTTATAAAATAATACTGATAACAAAACGTTGTAATTTTATTAAAATAATAATGGAATAAATATAACTAACATTTTGGTAATTTTTGGATTTTTTTAAGTTAATTTAGTATTTTTAGTAATTTAAAAACAATAAAAATGAAAATACAAAAAAAATAATAAAAAGACCCTAATATGCCTCATATTCATCTATGTCACACCCTCAAATTCTCACTTGCGGAGTTTTACCGTGAGGCGCATGACAAACCAGGATCCAAGTCAACGGTCACAATAAACAACACTATATGAAATACGTAAACTCAAGACATAGTTCTCATAAAATATAAAACCGTAATGGAAGCATTTAATCAGTACAAAACCATTTACTAACGTGTTCAAAATGTTTATTTCAAAATATGATACTAAGCCTAGACGCCAATGCAGACTCGTGCGCCTAGTTCCGGTTGTGCTGCCTTAGCGACCTAAGAAAAACATGCCAAAACGACGTCAACATATAATGCTGGTGAGTTCACAGGTTTGTTCAAAATGTTACCAAGTTCCAACCTGTCCATACTATATCAATGTTACCAAAGTACGCTAGCTAGGCATATGTTTGTTACTACTACGATTGGAAAACCATTACTAGACTATTACCAGTGTTCAGCCCGAGTGTTCAGCAATGTTTAGCAAGTTCGAGACAATATGCACCTGCCCGGCCCTCCAAGCCGTCGAGTGGGGCCTGTCAAACCCAATAGATCTATCCACATTTCCCCCGTTGTGCATCCCCGCACATTCATGGTTTCCCCCGGGACTTTCAAGATCGTATAGCAACGCAAAGTTAAACCATAGTATGACATATGTTACCAAAATAAGTTTAGCGCATGTTTTCTCTCCCAAAACTAAAAGCAGTAATAGTGGGGCCGTGAACTCACCTTAGATTGTGTTCTTCAAGTTTAATAAGAAAAGCCAAGCCTTTGATGGTCCCAACTACCGGAGATCTATCAAAATGTTCACATAAGTGTTCCGACTAATAACCATAAGGTTATCTAGTCCCCGATTGTCCAAATCGTGACCAAGTATCTTTTAAAACGTGTTTAAATGTTTAACTGACACACTAGACCGACCCGGAATCCCGTTGGTGACCCATTACTCAAACTAATCAAGTATACATAGTTTACACACAAGATTCAAGCATAAAACACTTAGTTTGCATCAAAAATCTCTTTTTTGGGCTACATAGGGTCGAACCAGAGTCTTCCAAGTTCCACTTTCGCCCCCTTTGGCCACGTTCGACCCATTTTGAGCC
Source organism: Ambrosia trifida (assembly GCA_028751855.1). Lineage (NCBI taxonomy): Eukaryota > Viridiplantae > Streptophyta > Magnoliopsida > Asterales > Asteraceae > Ambrosia > Ambrosia trifida. Next base: position 43,134,899 of record CM054131.1, on the reverse strand, counting down.
ACGTTCGACCCATTTTGAGCCACGTTTGACCCATTTTGGCAGATTCGACCAATCAGGTGTCCAGGTTCGACCTTGGAGTCCACCTTCGACCCCACGACTGGTCGAAGGTGCCGAGGTTCGACCTTGGCAGAAAACTTTTCCACAAAATGCTTCAAAAGCATCCGTAATCATCACGAAACATCATGAATCACAGCAGTCAAGTATGAATAACATATCCCTACAAAACCCTACCAATTTTGCCCCAAAACCCGTTCGTTTTAGCCCTTTCCCAAAATGGCAAAAATTATGGAAGTGTCACATCATGCATGAAATCTTTATCCAATTTGGAAACTTTTCGAAATCTTTTCATAATCATCTTAAAATGCTCAGTTTATCGTGTATATGAATACCCCCAATAGTTCTATTGTTAATACTAGCATGCAACAAGCCTTAGATTTATCAAAATCCCCAAATTCGTCCTAATATTATCATCCGTCTAATTGTAACCTTAAACAATCATAAACTTACAATGATAGCAGCCCTAGATCATGGTTCTATCATTAGTGCAGCAGCAAATCATTAAACAACACATAATATTAGATAACACATAGTTAACATATGTTTATTGATATGAAAACCTATGTTTAATGATAAGGTTTAGGTTTTGGAAGATGTTTAAAAGGTTTTTAATCATAAAACATCCTTAGAACAAATCTGGACATTTAGGGTAAGATGAAAATGAATCAAAGTGCTTTAAAAAGTGTTTAGGATTAAGAACACACCTTGGATTCTTGATTAGATGTTGTTTGTAGGTTAGATTATGAAAAACAAGAGCAAAAACTCCTTCCTCAATGATTAAGATCGTTTGAGAGTGTTTAGAGATGGTTAGGGTTTGTGAAATGGTGAAAAATGACAAAGTGTGGTATTTATACTAGTTCCACATTCGCTGCTTGTATAGGGTCGAAGGTGCCACCTTTGCCCCTTTACAAGGTCAAATGAGCTTAATGTTGTTCCTCTGTCCAGGTTCGCCCCCTTGCCATGGGTCGAACCAGGACTTATGTTTTCTAAGCTTTCCAGTTTTGTCATTTTAATGCTTTTAACCACATCCTAGCATATGAACATGCAATCCTAACATATGTTAAGCATATATAAGCACGTATAATCATGTTCACACCTTTGTAGCACGTATTATCATGTTATGTTACATGTATATTAGTAATTTACCTATCATACTTGATTCAATTCATGTAATATCACCAACAACGGGACCCAGTACTAGTGTATTCCCAAAACGACTCCCAATGATCCTCCAGATCATTGAACCCTGGATAATCCTAACATAACCCGACTCAACTAACCCAGTTAAGTCCATTTATAAATGTTTTTCCGCTAAGGTAGACTTATGTTTTACCAAAATGTTTAAGCCGAACATGTCGGGTGTCACAATCAATAAGAAACATACATAGCTCTGATATGCCTCATATTGACAAATATGAGGCATATCAGCACGAAGTTTCAGGTCTGACATTTTCTTGAAATTTGTGTGCAGCTTTTTGACCTAAGTATGCCTCATATAGACCAAACCAATATGAGGCATACTTAAGATGTGGATTTAGATTTTAAAGGTGTCTAAATAGATGGAGCCTATATTAATTAGGATGAAAGTGAAAGGTATAACATAATATAATATCTTTTTTTTAAATTGCATAGTTTATACTTTAAATAATATAATACTTTAAATCATTTAGTTATTTTCTTGAATAACTTGTGTTCGTTAATGTTTTCAAAAAAAACTGCATACATATGTGTGCTTAATGTTTTTCTCGACTTCTGAAACAAAATTTTGTTGAAAACGAAATTGTACTTAAAGTAGACAATTACTTTTGGAGTTAATTGCCAATTTAGTCCATGAGGTTTGTCAAAAATTGCCATTTTATTCCAAATATTTTTTTTCTAATCTGTGTCCCTGAGGTTTCTATTTTTGGTCATTTTAGTCCAACCCTCTAACTCCGTTAAGAAAAAACAGTTAACTCAGGGGTATTTTGGTCAATTTACATGTGTATTTTTTTGCCATTTTTATCCGAAATCCAATTTAAATTTATTTTATGTTTTTAGTTATTATAATATATATACACATATACATACACACACACACACACAACTCACTCTGTTTTAAAAATCCTACACCGTTCTTTATCCCTCATTTTACCTTTACGTGCTCCCACATAACACACACATCAGGACACACAAACTAGAGAGAGAAAGAGAGATCCAAGGAAGAGAGAGGAAAACCGGTGGGATTCCGGTGACCATTCACGGCGGAGCACGGTGGTGACCCCACCGCTCCTAGCGGCACTGCTCCCAAAAGAAACATATGCCTACACCCACACGGATATATAGAGAGAGAATTAAGAAAAAGGAAGAGATGAGTTGAGCGGGGGACCGTGGCCACGTACGGTGGAATAGGAGGAGAACGTCAGTGGTGATGTTGTTAAGGACGACGGTAACATTTCCGATTAGGGCCTTATGGATAATAGTGAAGTCGAATATTGTAACACCCCAACCGATGGCGGAAACATCGAGGTGTCACGTAGTGACGATTGTTCAATAGCACATGGACTAAATTGTAAATATTAATAGCAATCAACTTCCATTAATCAAAATGAAATACATAAGTCTTAATAGAAATGCCAAATATAGAAAAAATAAATATTAAATCTCTTATTTAAGCACTAGGTCCAGCCTAAGCGTGAAAGCAAGTAAGACCAAACGTCACCTGAAACATGTACAAAATAATTTGTCAACACATATAATGTATTGGTGAGTACATCCGTTTGATATATATAGTACAAACTGTTTCGCAATTCTTGTGTTGTATACCATTTGCAATTATGTAATTTAAGTAATGTCCGTTCAAAATCAACCCTAAGAAATAAGTATCAAGAATCAAGAATCAAAACATTTTTGAGTAATATGAATCACAAGACAATGACCAAGGTCTCTCAACAGAGTCACAAGGGGTATATACCATAGTACTATTCATTGAAATGCCAGGCCCTCAAAGGTTAATGATTTTGACAAGTCATAGACACACAAATTAACATAAGCAAACACACATGAGAATTGCTATTTTAGTAAAAGGAAATAGAAACTTGATATAAGTACATGAGTAGCTTCAAAAGTAAAATGAAAAAGGGGAAAGATATACTCACAGTTTCGCTAATTGTAATTTCCACGAAAGTTCGTCGTAAGGACTTAGAATTCCGAAGAACTCAACCTATATATGATAGAATACTAATGAGGAAAAAATAACTTAAAAGTCTAAGGCAACCAAAATCTAAGGCATTAGGGTTTACTAGACTTGCGTAGGGAAGATGAAGTTTTTAATAATAACAATAGTTTTGAAATAAATATATCACGATTATTTAAGTAAGCGACTAAAACACTTATGCATCCCACACTTAGAAACATTTTCTATTTTATAGAAAAATATCCACGAAAAAGATTTTATGATTTATATTTAACTAAACAACTTATTATCTCTAAATTAAATATAACTAGAGTAAATAATACGAGATATGATCCAAAAATGATATTTTTATGAGAAATAATTATTTTCTGATATGAAATACTGAAAATATTATTTCCATAACTTCTTTCAATTTATTTGTATTTGAAACATATTTAATGTGTTTAAATAGTGTTTTAATGGTAAAAAAAATAGTAAAAATAACAAAAATAATCATTTTATGAGGAATTACATTTTATTTCAGTTTATTATACACAAAAATAAATCTCCAAAATATTTGAGGTTAAAATCACTTAAAATGAATTTTTAATCATTTAATTATGATTAAAACAATTAAATTCAGAAAAAATATGAAAATATTGTATTTTCCAGAAAATAAAAATATGATAATTTTTTTAAGGTTTCAAGATGTTTCCCCTAAATTTTCATAATTTTTGGGGTAAAAATGATTTTTATAGGATTATTATAAAATTAAAACATATATATAAGTTTTATTATTGATTAAAAAATGAATAAAAAACAATAAAAAAGAACAGCAAAAAAAATGTTGTTGTGTTTTTATGTAAGGGAATCAAACACAGAGCAGTTCAGTCCCCAAACTCTTTGTTAACCACTACACCATAATATCATTTTGTTAATAAACCCACCCAAAATATTATTTAAACAATCCTTACACTTTATCTTATTCCCCAAATCATAACTCTAACCCTAGATTTTTAAGATCTTCAATTCGAACATGTTATAACCCGATTCAAGAGGGCTTTCAAAGAGCATGATTAAAGAAAAGAAATGGCATCAAAAACATGTACTCACAATGCGTAAATCGCTCGGAAACGAAATTTTAAGTTCACGCTTTAAACCATGATTTGGAGGCTTCTTAGACGTTATTACTTGGTGTTTTTTAGTGGGTTTTGAAGGAAATGAGCACAGGAACCTAAGGCTATGCTTGATTTATATAGTGGTCTTGTAAATAAGGCGTTTCATCAAGCTTAAATATTCCGGCGGTTACAACATTAAACCCGGTTATAAAATGCTTAAAAACGCGTGTTTTTTACTTAATTATGAAGGGAATTCAAAGGATTTAGATGAAGAAACGTAAACCCCATAAACATTTTGAGTTAAAACACCTCTAAACGCCAAATTAAACCTCGCCGGAGAGTATTCCGGCCGCCGGAATCGCGGCTGCTACAGTACCATTTTTTTTTTGAAACTGACAACTTTGGTCCCGCCAGTTAGTTTGGTTAGTTTAGTCCCTTGATTTCTTAACCAAAGTTAATATTTCTAACCGACACCTTTTAAAAGTTTAAACTATATTTTTTTTCATCTTTTATAAACTTTACCAATATTTTTAAGTTTTTTTATCCTTTTTTCCTCATAAAACTTGACGTTTTCCAACATCTCTCGACAAATTTATTTGAAGTTTTATAATAAAATGTATATAAATAAGAATTTAACGAATAATGCCACATAAGTTTTATTTGTAATTTCAAAGGATCGTATCACGAGGACTGGAATGAAATTACGATAAAGTTAGAAAATGCGCAAATGTTACAAATACCATGACGACAGTTTGGGATCTGATTAGCAATTGAGGTATGTGACAACCGTCACCCTCATCTTTTAGCATGTTGTCAATTTTAGTCCTTTGTCTATTTTGAAGCTTCACCTCTAGTCCTCTTCCAATATTATTATTATTTTTTTTAAATGAAATTTTCCTTTAAAATGGTGTACGTATACATTATCTATACGCACTTGTTGACATATAAAACGTACTACAATCGTCATGTTATCTTATGAAAGTTCTATTTTTTTAATTTAAAAAGTTTAGTTTAAAAGTTTTATAGTTAGTTTAGCTAACTTGGTTAAGTTTTTGTAAAGAAAAGTTAACCAAAAACATGTAGATCTAACCAAGTTAGAGTCAAGGGACGATTCCTGTCAAAGTGTAAAAATTTCAAAAAAAGAAATCTTTTCCCCCTATCCCTTCTCGGTTTTCCGGCGAGTGGTCTCGGCGACCGGAATTTGTTCCGGCGACTTCAAAACATCACTTTAAAGGACCTTAAACTAGTTTTAATGTTATACAAACGTTTCTCCATTATTTACGAACGGTTACAACATTCATAATACGATATTATTATGTTTCAATCGGGTTTAATTTGTGTTTTAAAAGTATAACCGTTGAACCTATAAATCGAGTTAAATGACCATAATAATCAGGTATCACTATAGATAGGCCATGACAAAGCATTTTTCCCAACCTGTAACAATTCGTAAATCACCAAATTATTATTTGTGGATCGTCGAGTAACTCATAATTAATTGTTTCAAATTTATGATTATTGTAATTATTTACAATAATTAGTTAAATTATTTTGTCTTAATTATTCACATATATTTTTTATCTAAATATTCAATTGGTAATAATTATATTACCTAGACCACTTTTACAAACTTTCATACATTATTTGTGACATACGACCTTTACATTAATGCGATTTATCATAAAAACTCTAATTCCCCAAATCAACATAGCAAACCCTAATGCCTTAGACCCTAGATACCTTAGACTTTGTAGACTTTTCCTTACTAGTATTCATATACGTTATTGTTTGAATTCCTCGGAATTCCCATTACTTAGCTCACGACAGCTTAAGTTGGATTCTGATCGCTTTCACAAACTGTGAATATATCTGATCCTTTTTTCATGTTTTACTCTTTTGGGGCTACTCATGTACACTATGACTAAATGCTTTTCTTTCATTAAATGCAATTGTCATGTGTGTTTGCTTTATGTTACTTGTGTGTATCTATGACTTGTCAAAATCATTAACCGTTGCGGCCTAGCATTCCAATGAATAGTACTATGGTATATACCCCTTGTGACTCTGTTGAGAGACCTTGGTCATTGCTATGCGTTTCATTACTACTGTCTATAGCGCATACCATATATAAATTTCATTTCACTTTCATAGGGTTGATTTTGACTCGGATACTACATATTGCATAATTGCAAATGGTACCGCACATGAATTGCTAAACACTTTTCCTATTATATGTATTCAAAACAGGGTATGCTCACCAATACTTTTTGTATTTACATATACTATTTTCGTACATGTTTCAGGTTATTATGAGTGACTTTTAGGCTTTTGGAATTTTACATAGATTTGGATTCATTGTATTTCAGTTTAGTTGGCATTTAGAATCGTTGTATTTCATTTCAATGTAATAAACTATTTAATCAATGTATCAGTATTTACACTTTTAGTCCATGAGCTATTGAACAATCGTCACTACATGACACCTCGATGTTTCCGCCATCGGTTGGGGTGTTACAGATTGGTATCAGAGCCATGGTTATAGGGAATTAGGTTATTAGAATGCCTTTTAGCCTAGTCTATAACTAAGCTTACTTTCATGAATCATCTCGTGTATATTTCTCTTATTTCTTATATTTTTCTTTCAAGATATTTTCGCTATGATTCTTTCTCATTATTCTTTCGGTGTTTTGTTTGGAGAAGAAGAAACTCATATTTCACAAACGAAACGATATCACCAAGTTAGGAGTGACATCCATACCTTGGTGATTAGTTTCACTCCTCTATATGTTATTTATCTTAGGAATATATATTTGAGATAGTAGTGACATCTACACCTCAAAGAGTATTTCCTTCAAAAAGAAACTTAACCACTAAGCTGGGAGTGATATCCTTAGCTTAGTGATTGGTTTCATTCCACAATAGTTTTCAATTTTGAAATACATCTTTGAGTTAGGAGTGAAATCCACATCTCAAGGATATATTTCTACATCTCGTTTTTAATCTCGCTAAAGTTTTGGAATTTACTAGTGATGGGGCACGTGCAATCTGGAAGGGTGAGCGCTTGTATCCTGAGTTTTCTGTCTAGGCCTGGCATTTTGCATAAATCTCAATCAGACGCGGGACCCGTATACCTACCTGGGAACTCTTGGGATTAGCATTCACTTCCACAAGTCACTAGGAAAATTCAAATACTTGAGTTAGTCAAAGTTTCCTATGGAAATAATTCCAATATTTTATATCATCGGTATTTATATTTGTTTATCATTTGAAGACTCAATTTAATCACTTGATGTTTCATATGCAATTATTCATTGATCATTTTTTTTTTGAATTCCTTATCGTCGTTATTAAAACTTTTTGTTTGATATATTATCGCATTAAAACTTACACTATTTCACTTATGCTTTGTGACTTTTACACTATAAAGCATCACTTCTCTTTTGCTAAAACATTTTTCCCATGATTCAGATTTTAAACTTCATGTTTAGCTTTGATCGCATCCTAATTTTGGTACGTTAACTCTTCACACACAGTTAAAATAAACATGGTTTCAAAATTTATTAACCAACTTGTTTATATTTTTATATTTATAAACTCATTTGATAGATGTCACAGGATATCCCTAAACTATGACCTTTTATATCCGCTTGTGCATCCACAATACTCTCAACACAAAATATCCTCATTTACACAATACTAATTTACACCCAGTTTAGGGAAGCCTATTCACTAGACTAATACACACCCTACATACACCACGTGTCCTGAAACAAATAGCACGCTATGAGCCCAAAGAGATGCCTTAACGATCTTTTTAAACAAACGATCCTTCAATGTATAAAATTCGCAAAATTTTGATAATTAAAAGGTTTCAAGTTTACCTGGTCCTAACGGGTAACACTTAGATTTTCTTAAACATTTCATAACAATTAAAAATTTTTGAATTTTCAACCCCCAAGTTAAAGAAAAGTTTAAATACAGAAAATTCTATTTTCCAAAATTTGTCAAGGCATCTGGGATCATTCACAACCTTCACGCCATTTTAAATCTTGGTCTTTTGAAACACATTAGAATTTCACATACTTCATGAAATGGTTTCATCTGCGTTTCATAAACTTGTATTGCATCTTTTACAAAACAAATGTAAACCTTTTGTTTTCATATGACATATCCAATATTTGTTTTTAGGAGAAACTTGTAACTAATAATAAGCCTATAACATTTTTCAAACTCGACTTCTCGTAAACACATGAAAATGTGTACCTATGAAAAATTTTCAAGTAAACCTGTTTTGAACTTAAAACATTCTTCGGTTTCTAAAAAGTTACCCTCATGCCAGTAGACTATACGTCTGTTCTGCGCACTTTCATTTACAGTAAATTTCATTATTACACCATTCTATTTATAGTCACGTTTGCACATTATCTTATTATTCTCGTATTATTCTTTTATTGGTGGTTATTTTCACGCGTTATTCACAACTATTTTTGCACTAGTTATTAGTAGTTATTCTTACAACACTGGTTTTGAGCATTAATTTAACTGGTTTACTTTCATTTTGTGCAAATTGTGCGATTTACTCGATTTACGTTATACTATTCTTTCAATCGAAATTTTATGCTATACTTATATACTTAAATGAACGCATATTTGGTATGCATATTTTTTCTATTGTGAGCAAAACCCTGTTATATTTTACATTATTTTGTTCATCATCATGGCCAACGAACATAGTAGTTGATAACTCGTATGAGATTTAAGCCAGTGCCTACGTACGACTCGGATTAGAGTATTTCTTCAATCCGAGGGGAACGGTTTAAACCTCAGACTCTATCAATACGAGTGTTTAGAGCCAACGATGTGAATAGAAGTTACCGGTTAAGGGTGAACCCGAAAGGGAAGAACCTCTAACCATGTCTATTACTTACATGTTACTCTCATTATGGTTAAAAGGTAAACCCGAAAGGGAAGGACCTCTAACCATGTCATTGTTTCATTGCAGTATCAATTACTTAGCATATCCTGATTGCACGCATTTGTTTCTGGTATTACTTAGGATAGGGTTATGGAAAAGCATAACACCCTAGTGTAAGGTAAATCGATGATTACGGTCCGGAACACAATCATGGGTTTACAGGTACATAAGGGTGGTGTGTAATTCTATTTAGGCTGTTGGTAGACAATCAGTACGAGTCCAAAGTCTCGGGAGTGTGGTGGGTTAGTTGCGGTACACCCTATATATAAGCATAAACGATACTGCGAGAGCGGACTAGGAGTACGTCTGACCAAGAACCTACCCATTACTATCTCTTCATTAGATCGTTGACTAATAGTTAGCATTTTCGATAAGAACGTTCTTACACGAGCTTTAATTCTTCTTCCTGGAGTCTTTCTCTTGACCATCTACACAGAAAACCTTAAACTTTGTATACTCTTACACTCTTTGTTAGTTGAAATCCTGTTGCATGTTCTTAATAAAGTTCAGTCAGAAACCTTTCTAAAGTAGGGGAGACTGCCTTCATCAGTACCTCTGCCCTCACCAGTTACACATTTCCAAATCCTTTCTCATTTAAACTTTCAACTTCCTAACTTCGAGTCAACTGTCTAAGATTTTGAAACTTTTACTTTTGATACTAGACAACTACTTTAAATTTTGTCAAAACATGACTCATACAATTATTTTAAAAACCTACTTGACTTTTTTTACAACGCCTTTTGTTTCATAGAAACCTCCACTTGAAAGAATTTCGAGACGAAAGCTTCTAAAGTAGGGGAGACTGTGACAACCGTCACCCTCGTGTTTTAGCAAGTTATCAATTTTAGTCCTTTGTCTATTTTGAAGCTTCACCTCTAGTCCTTTTCCAATATTATTATTATTTTTTTAAATTAAATTTTCCTTTAAATTGGTGGACGTATACATTTTGTATATGCACTTGTTGACATATAAAACATACTACAATCGTCATGTTATCTTATGAAAGTTCTATATTTTAATTTAAAAAGTTTAGTTTAAAAGTTTTATAGTTACTTTAGCTAACTTGGTTAAGTTTTTGTAAAGAAAAGTTAACAAAAAACATGTAGATCTAACCAAGTTAAAGTCAAGGGACCGTTCCTGTCAAAGTGTAAAAATTTTAAAAAAAAAATCTTTTCCCCCTGTCCCTTCTCGGTTTTCCGGCGAGTTGTCTCCGGCGACCGGAATTTATTCCGGCGACTTCAAAACATCACTTTAAAGGACCTTCAACTAGTTTTAATGTTATACAAACGTTTCTCCATTATTTACTAATGGTTACAACATTCATAATACGATATTATCATGATTCAATCGGGTTTAATTTGTGTTTTAAAAGTATAACCGTTGAACCTATAAATCGAGTAAAATGACCATAATAATCAGGTATCACTATAGATAGGCCATGACAAAACATTTTTCCCAACATGTAACAATTCGTAAATCACCAAATATCGTTCCAGTCGATACCTGGAAGCTGCATTTATCGAGCCTAAGTCGCGACCCCTATTACTCTGTTTCCGGTTCAAAACACGATTGTAAGTCTTAAATTCTAGTGCCGTTTTGATCTTTGTGTTATCCTCTTTGAAAGCCCTGTGTTACAAAATGGTTATCTTGGGTAAATCGGGTTTATTGATTTGGGTATAGGGTTAGGGTTCTTAGGTTGTATTTGGGGAAGAAGATGAATAGTGGTTATCACATAAAATGATTTGTTTTGAATAAAATCACTGAAAATACTTATAGTGTAGTGGTTTGTGCATGATTGATACACAGGAGCCACTCGGGTTCGAGTCCCCTTGGACGCAAATCTGTATTTTCTTTGGCTATTTCCTTTTTAATTTTCATTTTCTTATTTTCTTTGAATATATATAATATATAGACTTTGAAATATTCATAGAAAATTCATTTTACTCCAAAAATTATGAAGATTTAAGGGAAGCATCTTGACACCCTAAAGAAAATTATCATATTTTTATTTTCTGGAAAGAACATTATTTTCATATTTTTCTTGAATTAAATTGTTTTAATCATAATTAAATGATTAAAAATTCATTTTAAGTGATTTTAACCTCAAATTTTCCGGAGATTTATTTTTATGTATAATAAACTGAAATAAAATTTAATTTATCAAAAAATGATTATTTTTGTTATTTTTACTATTTTTAATCATTAAAACAGTATTTAAACTCATCAAATATGTTTTAAATACAAATAAATTGAGAGAAATTTTGAAAATATTATTTTTAGTATTTCACATCAGAAAATAATTATTTTTCATAAAAATAGCATTTTTGGATCATGTCTTGTATTATTAGCTTTATTTATGTTTAATTAGACATAATTAAACATTTATTTATTTGTACCATTTAACATCTATTTTATAAATACTTTTCTTATAAAATAGAAATAATCTTATGTTTGAAAGTCTTTATTATTATTTGTGGATCATTGAGTAACTCATAATTAATTGTTTCAAATTTATGATTATTGTAATTATTTACAATAATTAGTTAAATTATTTTGTCTTAATTATTCAAACATATTTTTATCTAAATATTCAATTGGTAATAATTATATTACCTAAACCACTTTTACAAACTTTCATATATTATTTATGACATACGACCTTTACATTAATGTGATTTATCATGAAAACTCTAATTCCCCAAATCAACATAGCAAACCCTAATGCCTTAGACCCTAGATACCTTAGACTTTGTAGACTTTTCCTTACTAGTATTCATATACGTTATAGGTTGAATTCTTCGGAATTCCCATTACTTAGCTCACGACCGCTTAAGTTGGATTCTGATCGCTTTCACAAACTGTGAGTATATCTTTCCCCTTTTTCATGTTTTACTCTTTTGGGGCTACTCAAGTACACTATGACTAAATGCTTTTTCTTTCATTAAATGCAATTGTCATGTGTGTTTGCTTTATGTTACTTGTCTATATCTATGACTTGTCAAAATCATTAACCGTTGCGGCCTAGCATTCCAATGAATAGTACTATGGTATATACTCCTTGTGACTCTGTTGAGAGACCTTGGTCATTGCTATGTGTTTCATTACTACTGTCTATAGCGCATACCATATATAAATTTCATTTCACTTTCATAGGGTTGATTTTGACCCAGATACTACGTATTGCATAATTGCAAATGGTACCGCACATGAATTGCTAAACAATTTTCCTATTATATGTATTCAAAACAGGGTATGCTCACCAATACTTTTTGTATTGACATATACTATTTTCGTACATATTTCAGGTTATTTATGAGTGACTTTTAAGCTTTTGGAATTTTACTTAGATTTGGATTCATTGTATTTCAGTTTAGTTTGCATTTAGAATCGTTGTATTTCATTTCAATGTAATAAACTATTTAATCAATGTATCAGTATTTACACTTTTAGTCCATGAGATATTAAACAATCGTCACCACGTGACACATAGATGTTTCCGCCATCGGTTGGGGTGTTACAACGTAGGATGTTTAGGCGATGACGATTCAAGGTGAAATTTAAAGGCTGCTCATGACTTGCCTTCGAAACCACACATAAATCAGGAGGGATAGGAGGTTTTGGTGGTGTTTGAGGTGGGATTTGACCCCTATCCTTTGATGGATTTTCGTATTAGGTTTTATGTAGTTACGTGGTGGAGCTAGGTGAAAGAGGTGGGTGACGGTGGTGGTTATGGTTGAGGGAGGCTATGGATGGTGTGGTTGTGGCGGTGGCAGGTGGTAATGGTGACGGTGGTGGATGTTGATGCTGATGGTGGAGGTGGTGGATGGTGATGGTGGTAAAAGAGAGTGTGTATAAGAGTACGTGTATATATTATAATAACTAAAAAAATAAAAAATTTAATATGGGTTTTGGATGAAAATGGCAAAAAAAAAAAAAGAAATACATATGTAAATTGACCAAAATACCCCTGAGTTAACTGACTTTTTTCTTAACGGAGTTAGAGGGTTGGACTAAAATAACCAAAATGGAAACCTCAGGGACACAGATGAGGAAAAAAATATTTGGATCAAAGTGGTAATTTTTAGCAAACCTCAGGAAGTAAATTGGCAATTAACTCATTAGTTTTGGTACTGCAAACTATAACGATGGACACTACCATGACAAACCGAACTAATAACATCTGTACTAGTATCGGGTATAATCAAAACTGGTACAAGTATTAGTTTTATATAACATGTGTCGATATCCCTTTAATCATATCACGACTTTATATTTTATGGATTTTTTTTTCTGTTGCTATATTGGGTGCCAGTATCATAATTAAGCAAACCAATACCAAATTCCTATCGTAACGTGCGTAAGAATCATATTAGTATTATTTTAGTTACGAAATAATATTACCATGATATTTGTGGTTTTCCTTTTAATTATAACATGTTCAAACAGATAATACGTAGGATTAATGATTTTTTTCCAACTAAGAGGTGGGGGTAAAAATTTTATTGTGATTATTTTGATGATCTAAAATTAAGAAATATGTTTCGTCGCTTAAGAAATATTTAAACACAATATTATGTGCTAATAATTTTTTTTTTTGTTGTTGTTGTTGCTTTCGTAGGTTGCATATTTGCTGGTTCAACATAATTTTGTGCTTGAATAACGATTTTAATTTCGTTGTTAAAAAATTATATGTTTTTTCCCTAGTTTTATATGATTAAAATTCTTGTTAAACAAGTACATTTGTAAAGTATACAGTGATTCAGAAAACCGCATGTGCATGACCGACCCATATACGATATATGTTTTGATGACAGTTGCTTTTCAGTTTTTGTCAAGTTTTCAGTTTGACCCCTTCTGCTTCATAACTTCCAATTTAAATGTCATTTAAACATATTTAAAGGGTGTGCACTGAAAAATTCCTAAAGAAAAATAATATAAAAAGAGGGAGAAACAATGCGGGTACGGGGACAACCCGGATGTCCCACATGCTAGGTAAGCTATAAGCTCTCACGTAAGCGAAGGGGTTGTCCACCTTTTTACGTTTTAGACTGTGAGGTATGGGCCACAGCAAGGGCACATCGACTATGTCCTGGGCCGGCCAATACCGTCCCGGCCGTCTCGAACCCGGCATAAACGGCTGGAATTGAACGATTTGATCGGTGTGTTTGATTGGTTTGTTTGAAATTGTTGGAGGCCCCACGGTAAAGTAGTCGTTATTAAAAAATTACCATTTTTCAACTATAAAACCATCCATCTTTATTTACAATTTTTTTTTAAAACCATTCACATTTCTTCACCTTTCCCCTTTAATCTTCAACCTTTTTTTTTATATAATAACCACCAAAAAACTTCACCCTCTTCTCTAAAAAATGGATTGGACTTCGGATCAGGAGATCAAGTTAGTGACGGCCTGGATCAATATGAACCTAACAACGGCCGAAAATGCAAATACGTCTTCTTTTTGGAACAATGTTTTAGCGGAATTCAAGCGATTAAGCCAAACAAATCAACGCACCGTGGGTCAGCTCGTTAATAAGTGGCGGGAGCTATACAGAAGGTGTACGAGATGGAACACCCTATTTCAAGCCACGATGAAGGTGAACCCTGGTATTACCTAACGAGCGGCAGTCCAACGCACACAACAAGACTATCAGGCTGTTCACGGGGAAGAATTCAGCATCCCCCATCTTCTGGCATGACAATTGATGCGTTTTTTTAATGTTGATGTTTAGTATATATTTTTATTAATGTTTAGGTGTTTTTTTTAATTTCGGTGTGTTTTTTTACTTTTACTTTCGTTTTTTAATTCAGTAACTTTTTTTTTTTTAATTTTAAGTTTCTGTTTTTTTTTTAAATTCTATTGTGACCTTTTTTTAAAAATTATGAGACTTTTTATGTTATTTATTTTACTTATTTAGTTATTTAAAAATTAGAAAATAAAAATTAAATGTTGACCATTAAGAGTGGAGGACTATTCAAGGAAGACTACCCTCACACCATTGGGTAGTCCTCAAGTTGTCATTATAAAAGAAGGGCCCACAATTTGTTAACGTAGCGGCAAGTCCTCCCAAGCCTTGTCTCTACCACACCTCATAGTCTTAGGACAATCCAATGGTATAGGGACAACCTTTCTCCTTTTGTTATTTATTTATTTATTTATTTATTATTATAAACCAACACACACCTAAATCAGAGAGAGAGAGAGAGAGAGAGAGAGGGAGGGAGGGAGGGAGGGAGGGAGAAAGACGACTAGAGAGAGGGTTGAGAGAGAGGGGGCGGAGCCATCACCGCTGCCTGCACCCCCACCAACATCCTTCTTCATCTTCTTCCCCAACGTCGTCGTGCACCACCACCATCACCGCCCCCTGCACCACCACCAACATCCTTCTTCTTCTTCCCTAACGTCACTGCGCACTACCACCAACATCCTTCTACACCGGTTGAAGAAAAGGGTTTTTTTTTATAAAGGAGCCGTTGTAAAAAAATAGAAAAATAAAGCAAAACAGTCGGTCCTACCCATCCTTTGCAGGACGTTTAGGACGATGACAACCCTAAGAGGACGGTGTTGCATGTCCTGGACAGGTCAGAACGAGGCGGGGACGGACCCCATATGTAACACCCCAACTGATGGCGGAATCATCGAGGTGTCACGTAGTGACGATTGTTCAAAAGCTCTTGGTACTAAAATGAAAATATTTGATTATTGAATATTGTTTTACAATTTGTGAAAATAAATACACCACAACAAAAATAAAGGTAGATGATTGATTTAATCTAAGTCTAATGTTCTACGTGAAGCGTCAAGCAAGCATATCCTTAAACATGCACGAAAATAATTTTTTTCAACACGTAATGCTGGTGAGGATTACCTAGATTTGTACATATAGTATAAGTTTGAAAAGAGGTCCAATTCATGTGTCTAGCGTTACCAAGGCCTTATGTAAACATGTAAGTAACAAGACAAGATCAAATGTAAACTTGATAATGAGCACCCTAACATGTGTCAAGTTTAAAAGGGCACCATAACATAAGTTATGTCTAACTGAGCACCGTAACATAAGTTACGTCTATATGTAAACAGCACCATAACATAAGTTATGTCTAGATGTACAAGTAAGATACGTTCATGTTTAAACATAAAGCACAATGATAACAAGACATGTATGTGAATTGAAAATTAAGAATAATTATGTGTAAGTGAATGTGCAAGTTTTGTATATTTGTGCATGAATAACCCCAAAAGTGTAAAAACGAAAAAATGGATAAGTAATACTCATAGTTTGCGTAGTAACTTGAAATTTACCGAACAATGAGGTTCGAATTAGAATTATCCCAAAGGATCAACCTAAAGGAATATGTAATTTGTAAAGGAATGAACTTAGAGTCTAAGTTATATAGGATTAGGCACTTAGGGTTTTATAGACTAGATTTGGGGACTTAAGGGTTTTTTAGTTAAGCCATAATTGGTTTTAAATCATTTTAATTATTTAAAGAAAATTTATAACTCAATTATCTCTTAACAATTACTTTAAATTATAAAAACATGTAAAATAATTGAATATGTAAATATTGGAACAACTTGAATTTAAATATTAGAATTAATGTGATTAAATATGAAATAAAAGTAGAATTTAATGGAATAAGTCAATAACTCAAAATAAATTTAAAATTTAAAGTCATTTTAATTCTGAGAAAATAAAATAATTTTTAGAATTTTAAAACTTATAGTTTTGGTATTTTGTATATTTTAAATTGATTTATTATTATTAAAAAACAATATTTAGGAAATAAATAAAAATAAGGTGCAAAAATATTATTTGTATTTTATGATAGAAGATAACATTGTTTGATTTTGTCCTTGATGGAATCACCATTGAGATGTTATGTGTCATGGTATGAGTTTCTCAAACTTGGGTTTTTGATATGATCTCTCTATAGCCATGATAACTATCTGTCTAGTCCTGAATTTGTTACTAACTAGTGGCCCTAATGCTAGTCTGTAAGCATCGAAATTGTCATGTCGGAACCCTGTATGGCCCAAATGTAATGAAACATGCAGAATGAAATGTCATGCACAATGTGTACATGTAGCTAATGTACGGATATGACATGTGATATCGACGGGTATCACAAATATCTAACCTAAAACAATGTATAACTCCAATGCTAACACCTATTGAAAATAGAATTCATATTTACGGGTTTTCACATAATTAGTGACTTGTCTATACATGATTAATGAATTATCTAAACATTTTGTGTTTTTTTTCGTGTATGAACAAAACCCCAAAATAGTTATTTTTTTCTCCATTTTTTATATAGCACTGTGGTACTCGTTGGAAAGATAATAAAACGCTTGTTAATTTGGTGTAATTTTTTTCTTTAAAAATTCTTGTATATAAAAGAAATTAACGTTTAAAAATTATGAGAAGAATCATAAGAGACAAAAATCGAATTTTGTTTTTAATTTTTTTTCCTAAAATCACCTAATGCCACATGGCATGCCATTTTTTGCATTAATTTTATATCATTAGTGACATGTCATTGTCACATGACACACTTAAGGAAATGATGCACTCTTTAAGTGTCATGTGAGATTTATTGCTTTCAATTATTAGGCTATATGGTGTGGTTTGTACCTCCCCCAACTCCCCCAAATTTCACATTAGCTCCACGTCATTTCCCCCTTCTCCTCCCCCAAACTATATTTAAAAAAAATAGATTAGAATAATATATATATATATATATATATATATATATATATATATATATATATATGTGTGTGTGTGTGTGTATGTATATATATATGACACACACATTCATCTTCAACCTCATCACAACCACCACCTCTAGTCCCCTCCATCGATCTGAGCACCCATCCATTACAGCCACCATTGTGACACCCGGCATGTTTAGGTCAACATTTTATAAACACATAAAGTCTACCTTAGCGAAAAACGTTTATAAAACATACTTAACGGGGTCAGTAGAGTCGGAACACAGTCCGTATTGTCCAGGGTTCAATGATTTGGAGGATCATTGGGTTAATCACACACGCACACGTTACGAGTCCCGTTGTTGGTGAATTACATAAACTAAATTACGTGTTATGCGTAGATTGAATCTTATGTGGTGGATTATATGAAAATGCGTGTTTAAGCGATGTTTAGATGAATATCCATGCTTATATATGTTAAACATAGATTAGGATTACATGTTCATGTGTTAGGATGCGTTAAAATGCGTTAAACACGACAAACTGGAAAATCTGGAAAACAAAACCCTTGGTTCGACCAATAGCGTGGGGGCGAACCTGGCCTGGGCCTTGGTTCGACCCAGCGTAGGGGCGAACCTGGAAGGGGAGAACAACATAAAGGTTCATTCGACCTTGTACAGGGGGCGAACGTTGTCACACCCTCAAATTCCACATGCGGGGTTTTACCGCGAGGCGCGTGACACACCAGGATCCCAGTCAACGATCACAATAAACAAACAACAACATACATTCATATATATTTTTAAAACCAAAATATCATGCTTTGAGCCGTAAAACAGCAGCGGAAGCATTTCTTGTTTACAACCAAAAGACATATTATAGTTTACAAAACATTTTTTAATATGCTTCAAAATGTTAGACGTTGTGCATGACTCCGTGCGCCTAGCCCATTAACTGCTACCTTAGCGACCTAAGAAAACATGCCAAAAATGTCAACATATAATGCTGGTGAGTTCACAGGTTTTCTTTTATAAAAACGTTGTTATAAGTTTAAGAAGATCATTCCCGTTACTACTATGTTATAACGAACGTTAGCTAAACGTTAAGTGTAATTACTACTACGAGTGGGAAACCATTACTGACACGTTCTCCTGTTTTTTCCCAGCCGCGAGCCACCGTCATCACAGTGACCCTGGTAGTAGAGACAATATGCACCCGCCCGGCTCCCAGCCGTCGAGTGGGGTTTGCCCATCCCAATAGATCTATCCATATTTCCCCGATATGTGTTCCCACATACTCATGGTTTCCCCCTGGGACTCCCTGATGAAATGCCCGTATAGTAAATATCCATAACCATAGTATAACATGATCTTTAAAGCGTAAGTACGTAGCATGTTTCTCCTCCGAAAGCAAAACAGTAAAAGTGGGGCTGTGACACTCACCTTAGATTGCGTTACTTGAAAACAGTTAAGTAATTATGCTATGATAGCCCCAAATAGTGGCGACCTATCATAAGATGTGTATAAGTATCCGGACTAATAACCCGCAGGTTAACTAGTCCCCGAATGTCCAGACCATAACCATAAACGTTTGAAAACACCTTTGACTGTTAAACCGACCGTACCAGGCAAGACCCGACATCCCATTGGTGACCCGACATCCCACGTGTTAGACAAATACAAAACATTATGCAACATATGCAATTAAACACTTAACACGCGCAAGAGTTCACCTAGTCTAGAATAATGCTCAATTAACGCATAAACAAGTCCGAACACTTGTTACTAAGTCATTGGGTGTATCCCAGGGTTCCTATCATGTTCCTAGGTGTCAAATCATGTTCCGGGATGTCAAAATACGCTTACGACAGCAGTACACGCGATTAGGAAACTAACATGCAATTAGGAAAAGTCAACTGGTGAGTAGGAGAAGTCAACAGGCGAGTAGGAGAGGTTTATAGGCGAGTAGGGGCCTATCGCCTGATGTATCAGGCGATTAGGCTGTACATCAGGCGATTAGAGCCCTATTCGCCCCTGTTCCTGCTGTCGCGCAATTTCGCGCGTGAAACCCTCCAAATCAGATCCGAAACATGTAAAAACACCCAACATCAAACCTAAACCATTAACCAACCCATTCCAAGCAAAAACCCCCAATTTATCTCTGCTCTAACGGTCTCGGTGCGATTATTTCCAAAAATGGCAAAGTACTAGGTTTCATTAACTATTAAATCTTTCCTTAAATGGTAAAGACCAGATTACACCTCCTACAACTTGCAAATCATCATCTCCATGTTATAATATCATTCTAGCATGATTCCTAACAATAAACAAGCAATGAATCATATCAAAACATCCTAATTCTTCAAGAATCACCCAAATGGGTCAAAATGCATACTTTCATCTAAACACTATAACAATGGCTTAAACTCATAGATAATCATCCTAACAACTCCTACACATCAGAAGTACATCAATTTCATGGAAACATTCATGTTATAATCACCAAAAATCATCATATTCATCAATTCACATATAGCAAGTATTATGGTGTAGACTTGTTTTAGAACTCATTTCCAAGGTTTTTAAAGACACATTCTTATCAAAACAAGGTCTGGACTTTTGGGGAACCAAAACAATAATATTACAAAGGTTTGGGATGAAGAACACACCTTGGGTTTTATCAAAGAAAGGTGTATTAGCTTGAAAATGGTGAGTTTTGAAGTGAAACAAGCCCCAGAAGTGTTTTGAGGTGTGTGGGAGGCTTAGGATCAGTTAGGGTTGCACTAAGAGTGTTTGGGGAGTCAAGGGTTGTATTTATAGGTGTTTTGACTCGTGCATTGCAGTCCAGACGAGTAGGAGATCAGTACAGGCGATTAGAGCCTCTAATCGCCTATATACTGGCGATTAGAAGCTCTAATCGCCAGAAATCTTCCTATTCGCCTATAGAAGTGTCGATTAGGAGCCCTCCTGGTTCCTAATCGCCTGTAGGGTTCCAGGTTGAGTTTTTGGCGCGTTAAACACTATTTTAACATATATAAACACGTATTCACATACCGACAAGTCACATAATGATTACAAACACATAATGCACGATAACTAACACGTTTACATCTGTTCACCAATTCCCGGGACTCGAGACTTGTGTGTGTGCGTTAAACCCGGTGATTCCATGAATCACCAATCCTTGTACCCATGGTTATGGACCGACTCCCGATGATCCCGTGGATCATCGTAACGACTCCCGATGATTCCCAGAATCATCGTAACGACTCGACTGACCCAGTTAAGTACGTAATAGGTATGACTCGCTAAGGTAGACTTACTAGTTTAGTCAATGTTACTAACCTGAGTTTGCCGGGTGTCACAAACGTGGGTACCTTCGACCTTGTACAAGGGGCGAACGTGGACTAGTATAAATACCACACTTTGTCCTTTTTCACAATTTCACAAACCTAAATGCCTCTATACACTCTCTAGCAACTTTAATCATTAAGGAAGGAGTTTTTGCTCTTGTTTTCCATAATCTAACCTACAAACATCTTCTAAACAAAGATCTAAGGTGTGTTCTTCATCCTAAATCCTTTTTAAAGCATTTTGATTCGTTTTCATTAAACCCCAAGAGTCCAGATCTGATTCAAACATGTTTTCATGGATAAAAACCTTCCTAACATCTTTCTAAACAAAACCTATTCATAAACAATGAGTTTTCATACGAGTTAACATATGTTAATGGTGTTTTATGTGGTTTTATGTATTATTGGATGATTAATTGTTGTGTAGATGTTATAACAATGATCTAGGACTGTTATTGATGATGATTTATGATTGAGATAGGTTACAATTGATTATTGATGATGTTTTGCTCATTTTGGGGATTTTAGGTTAGATCTAGGGCTTGTTCATGATGATAGTGATAGGGATATGATTGGGGGTTTCATGTTCATGATAATCTGAGTATATTAAGTTGATTATTGATTGATTTCAGAAAGTTTCCTAATTGGGTAAAGATTGCATGCATTTGATGTGACATCTGCATAATTTGCTATTTCAGGTAACTTGTAAAATAGACGGATTTCGGGATAAAATTGGTAGGGTTTTGTAGGAATATGTTAATGATAGTTGACTACTGTGATTGGTGATGTTTCGTGATGTTTTCGGATCGTTTAGATGCGTTTTGGTGCGTTTTATGAAGTTCTGCAGCAAAGGGTCGAATGTGGCTTAAAAGGGTCGAATGTGGCTCAAAAGGGTCGAATGTGGCTCACAAGGGTCGAATGTGGCTCAAATGGGTCGAAGGGGGCTCAAATGGGACGAATGTAGAACCATAGGGTCGAATGTGGGTGTCTGGGGGTCGAATGTGGGTGCCTGGGGTCGAATCTGGGTGCCCGGGGGTGAATTAACACGTGTTAGGTTCAAATTAACATACGTTAAGGTCGAATAAACATATGTTAGGGTCAAATAAACATGTGTTAGGTCAAATGAACTTGTGAATAGGTTGAATGAACATCATGAGGGTTGAACCAAGGGTCCATGGGTCGAACCCGAAGCCCTTGGGGGCGAACCAAACATAGGAAACTCCCGATTCGACCTTACGACTTCGTATATGCGATTTTTGATGCAAACTAAGTGTTTTATGCTTGAAACTTATGTGTTAACCTTATGTGCATGACTAATTGATGTAATGGGTCACCAACGGGATGTCGGGTCTGTCTGGTATGTCCGGTTAACGTTTAAACACACTTTTTAACACACGTAGTCAAGATCTGGACAATCGGGGACTAGTTAACCTTCGGGTTAGTAGTAAATACACTTATTCAAACTCATTGATAGGTTGTCACTAAGTTGGGTCATCATACACGTGTTGGAATTCTAAGTATCTGAAGGCGCACTCTAAGGTGAGTTTCACGGCCCCTCTTTTATACTCTTTTCTCTCGGGGGAGAAACATGCCACACGTTTTAACAATGCAACGATTATGTTTTGAAAACGTAACACTTTTGGAAACATGACACTTTTAGAAACATGACACTTTTTGGGAATGTAACTCTTTTGAGATATGTGACACTTTTGACACTTGGCATTTTTAAACATTGGCCCTTGGCATTTGGCACTTATTTACTATACGATGCAACCCAAAGTCCCTATTGAAACCATGAATGTGCGGGGCACAACGGAGGAAATGTGGATAGATCTATTGGGCGTGACGAACCCCACTCGACGGCTGGGAGCCGGGTGGGTGCATATTGTCTCTACTTGACACTTGGAACTTAAACATGGGCAGCACTTTGAGCAACGCTTGTCAGTAATGGTTTCAGCAACACAATCGTAGTAGTAAGGGAACGTTTGTTATTTACTTAAAGGTTTTACATACTTGATACTTTTGAGATGAAACTCTTTACGCTTGAAACGTTTTGTGAACTTAAAACCTGTGAACTCACCAGCATTATATGTTGACATCTTTTTAGGCATGTTTTCTCAGGTCGCTAAGGTAGCAGCATTGAGTTTAGGCGCACGGAGTCGCACTTGCGTCTAGGATCATGTCTCATGTTTTGGATTGTTAAACTTTAAACTTATGTCTCATCGTTATTCAGTTTTGTAAAACTAAATTTGCTTCCGCTGTGTTTTGAATCAGTCTTTGAGACTTTTGCGTGGTTTGGTTTACGCATCTTTTCAAATCTAGTTGTCGTTCGTGGTGACCGTTGACTTGGATCCTTGTGTGTCACGCGCCTCGCGGTAAAACTCCGCAAGTGGAAATTTGAGGGTGTGACAACCATATATATAGTTCCTGTACAAAGGACATTTTTCGTACAAAGTATGAGAAGTCTATTTAATCATTATGTTTTAAATTTGGGTTATGATATTTTTGATTCCTTTTGCATTGTATTATATAGAAAAACGCCAAATGTAACAATTTAAAACACAATCAAGTGTATTTTAGACATGAAATTTAAAACACACCGATTACTTTCTTCGTATTGTGTTTTAGATTACATGTCTAGAATACATTAATTAGTGTTTTAAATTGTTAAGTTTTGTGTTTTTCTATATAATACTATGCTAAAAGAATATAAAACATCATGCCTAAAATTTAAAACTCAATGGTTTTATAAACTTCTCACACTTTGTATGAAAAATGCTCTTTGTACGGGAACTCCACCCTATATATATATATATATATATATATAAACAAAAAGCCTTCTAACGTTAACCTTCTCTCCACCAATCAAATTGAATCGGTGACAACGATGGATATTCATCGAAACCACCAAAAAATTCTGGAGAGAGGGGGAGGGGGTGTTCCCGATCGGGGAGGTGTCACCTCACCACACCGAGCCTTTCTCCAAATTCACACCAAACAGCTTTATAATTATAATAGATAGATGGTATTTTCTTAAAAGTGGGGCACTTTGTATCTCAGGTTAATCCGTACATATTTTTGTACAATATTTTTTCCACTTGTTTGTTTATTTATTTTAATGAACTTTGGGGATTCCCCTTGGATTTGTCTTGATTCGTTCATTATTTCTACTTTTGTTTATGCAACTTTTTTTTAGGGTGTTTCTATTCACCTGATCTCTCCCTTTGGATTACTATTAATATATTATTATTTTTATACTTATGTGTTGGTTCTTTTGTATGTAGATATGTGATACAGAACCATAACTGTGAATGGCGAGACATTCCTTCATTGCCTTCAGACTTGATTTTGATAGGTCGATAATGGACGGCGTTGTGAGTGGCGGTGATGTCGTTACTGTCACCATCGTTGTGCACCGAATCGTTGTGGTGTGATCTTCCATTACTTTTTGATTAATCATACAATTTAGTGTTTGTGAAGTGTGGGTAGGTGTAGTGATTATGGAAAGTTACAGTGATAATTGTGAAAGTAGGAGGGTGTGTGATAGTTTAATCATGGTTAGGTTAAATTGACATGTGGCAAGTTCTAGTGGCTTCTTACACTTCTTATGTTAATGATACTTTGTATCGTATACTTTCTCATTAATGTTTTGTATTTATTGAGATAGTTATAGAGTAGTTTAGATAATTAATACTTTGTATTTATTGAGAGATAGCATAGAGTGGGTGTAGTAAAGTGGGTGTAAATGAAAAATAGAGTTGGTGTAAATAGAAAAACCCTTTTTTTATTCTTGTTTTATAATATACTCGTAATGTATTGAGTAAGATGGTGTTTGGGATTTGCATATTTAACTTAGTGCTTTTGTCAGAAGTGTTTTTTCAAAGTGTTTATGTTTTGTGTGTTTATTGATTTGTAGTTTTTTAAAAATGAGCTTTTAAAAAAAGTATTAGGATTAACGTTTCTGATTTAAAAATGAGCTTTTAAATGACCCATAGTTTCTACAAATTAGTACAACACGATAGATCAACTAAACGCATGATCTCTAGATTAACATACTTAAAAATGCGATAAACTGTAGTTTTTTGTAACGTTTAAGTGAAGACAACTTATCGTTAGATATACGACTCACCATTAAGGTATGAATTCTAGAGTTATCTATTTATAGTGTAATGTTATATTTACTATTATCATAGTGTATGCATTTTGAATCTAATTTTTTAGGTGATGTTTCAAAATGTTTTTTTTTATAAATATTTGATTTAGATTAATTATATCTTCGCGCATCCTGTCGAATTATCAAGTACACAACTATACTTATATTTGTAGATTGTCCATCCCGCCGCATCGTGCGGGCTCCCCACTAGTATACACACACATACATATATATATTTAAGAACTTTTAATAAAAAATCAACAAGAACTACAAATAAGTAAAGTCATTTTTGAATAGTAAACGGACAACAAGCTACGTCACAACCCATTTTTGAATAGTAAAGCCTACTCTATTAAAGTAGGGTAAATAGGCAACAACGAGGAAACATAATTGTTCATTGAAAATCCAAGATTTGGTTTCAAATATCCAAGTACAATGTGAAAGTGTTGTTTTGTTTGCATTAAAACAATTAATTAAACATTATCAATTGAAGTATCACCGGTGTTAAATTATGAAAAAAAAAAAAATTATAAACATCAATTGATCAATTTAAATAAAACCTGTTAAACCAACATGTTTGTTGTAAAATAAAACTTAAACGTCGTCTTATATATCAAGCCCATACCAATATTACAACATTTTTTTATATTATATTACAAGCTTACACCAATCTAAGTCTGATGATCTCAAAATTTTCAAAAACATACACGGAAAAGAAGAAGAACGAAACACTCACCCCAAACCCAAACCCAAACTAACGTCTTCTCAAACACTCGCTTTGTCGATGAAGAGATATGTATTCACGCTTGCGCATGGCTCCACATCTCCACACATGACAGCACACCATGCTGACGTGGACCTCTAAAAGCCTGCGCATGCAACCTCGTACGTGGCAGCTATAATCCGAGAATGAAAGGGACATGTGGCCAATCAGAGGCCATTATTCCCTGCCCCATGATCACTTGCAGGTACGAGGACATAAAAAGGACAGAAAGGACAGACACAAGACATGTGGACCAACCACAGGACGCCATCGCAAAGAACGATCGTGGCCAGCGATCGTACATCACATCTGTCATTCTCAATTCAGCCAATCACAGAGGATCTCGAAGGCCTATAAATACTCCTTCTTCCTTAGGAGATGATTCATTCAACACTTGGCAGAGAAATCCTTAGAGAATTGTCTATAGTTGAGAAATATAGATTATAGTCGAAGCGCTGTAATAATCTGTGTCTGAGTCTTTGTAACAGTCCAGTAATCATCAATAGAAATATCTCTTTTATTGTGCTTTTATTATAGATTTTTATATTAGTGTTTCTCCGGTCGAACTTCATAACCCATTAAATAATTTTAATTTTCTTAGTCATTGTTTCTTAAAAAGTCGCTTCTCACATTTATGCTCCTTTGTCATTCATTGTGTACTAGTGATATGAAATGATGATGGTTGGTAAAAGAAAGTGAAAATGAAGGCTTGTAATCTAATGTGGTCCTTTTTCATATCATTAAAGGTCAACAAATCAAACTTTAAAGGATCACCACTTAATTGGTTCAAACATTGGCTCCACTTATAGGACAAAAACGAATTGAAACAAGTTATTTCATTGCATGTTCAAAGGCTCATATGAATCCCATTTATGTGTCATTAAAACCCCTTCAATATATTTTAAGGAAAACAGTATAAGAAATTTGGATCCATCAAAAATGTTGGTGGTGAGTGTCCGATTGGATATTGAGTCGACCGACAACGAAACGAAGAAAAGAAAAATGAATATGCAATTAAAGTGCCTTTATATTTATGGTCATGACCACCTTAGAGAATCTTGAACAACGATGGCGATGTCAAGTCAATGTTTAGCATATCACGTTAATTTTGTTGGTATGTGAAGAAACACTATTCCAACCTCAAATAAAGGATGACTGAGTTAAACGGGAGAGTGAGTAACAGGGAGTCTCTGGACATTTTAAGAGGTCATTACATTTCATCTTTCCTTTTATTTCTACAGGAACCGAAAATCTATAAGAATAATGTC
The DNA here is from genome assembly GCA_028751855.1 of Ambrosia trifida. Classification (NCBI taxonomy): domain Eukaryota; kingdom Viridiplantae; phylum Streptophyta; class Magnoliopsida; order Asterales; family Asteraceae; genus Ambrosia; species Ambrosia trifida. The sequence continues at coordinate 43,107,346 of CM054131.1, read as the reverse complement.
TTTCGTGTACGAACTCATAACCACACACGTTCTTCATTCCTCGATGATATTAAAGCGTACCATGGGGGTTACACACTCCTCAAATAAATATAATTATAGATCATTGTAGCTAGCATAGATCTTTGTGGTTAGGACATAAGAGCCAAGATCCTACATGTGGGATTGCTAAGGCTTTGTTTTGGTCTAGTCATCTATTCCAATGGCAAAAGGATCAAAGTTAAACAATGACAAAACGATCAAGGTTAATATTGTAAAAGCTGGAATAACCAGAGTGCAATTATTAGTGTACAAGATACACAACCTTTATGCTATAACCTAGTTTGTGGGCACAACCCAGTTTCTTATTATTCTTAGGTGATATATATATTACTACATTAATTTATTTATAATACAAACCACTTTTTTACCTATTGCAAGTTCCTGTGGCGCATGACGGTTTCAAAACGAAGAATAACTTAAATTTATACGATTAAATCAAAACATAAAATATGTGACTAAAGTACATCATACGTACAAAGAAAGCACTGAAACCAACACCCAATTTACGTCAAAGCATAGACAAACTCAAAATTAAAAAAAAAACAAACAAACCAAATTTAGGTCGAAATGCAGACAAACTTGCAGCATGGTCAAAACGTAGACTAATTTGAATTTATACCGTCAAATCAAAACGTATAACGAGTGAGACAATTCATACATATGAAAAACAGAATAAAGCATGATAACGAACACCCAATTTATGTTGAAACATAGACAAACACAAACTTGTACGAAAAATATACCGAATTTACGTTGAAATGTTGGCAAACTCAAATTTACATCGAGTATGCGAAGTGATTACATATAGATTATTATCAACTTTATACGTAAAAATATAGACTAACTTGAATTTAATTGTCAAACCAAAACATATTGTATTTGATCCGACTCCTTTTTAAGCAAAATTAACTCGACATTACACCGACACATTCGTAACAATAAAAACTCAACAACTAGATTTACGTTAAGCTCAAAACTTCAGAAAGTTGGGGTAGAAGGGGTACATGTCAAAAGTTTGATGGTTAGAGAGAAATTAGAATGTAAGGACACTTTTTGTTAAGATAGAAAGTATATAGGTCATTTTGTCAAGTTAGAAAGTTGGTTTTTGTCAAATTAGAAACTTAAGGGATAAATGTTGTCATTTAAAAAAAAATAGGCGTTTAGTTAAAAAACAACCATACTCTTTAAGAATATATACAATGTACTTTTGCTATATACAACAAATAATTACAAATTTGGATGGCAAGTGTTCGTTTGGCTTCGGGTTCCATGGCCATCGAATGTAGATTCGCTAAATGGGATCTTTAATGTTTTGAATGATAGTCCAGGCAGCAAAAGATGGAAAAGAATAGTTCATATAGTTGCCTTGGCTGTGGTTTGGAGGATATGGCAAGCGAGGAATCTCAAAGTGTTCGAAGGCCAATTCATTCCTGATTCCTATGAAGTATTAGGTGGATGCGATCAAGGAGGACGCATATACATGGATCACGCACAAATGCAAATCAGCCGCTATTCCTTGGGGGAAAATAGGTTTCTTTTGATGTTTTAGACCTCTTGTAACAAGCCTTTTGGCATCTTGGTGTTTCGGCGTATTTGGCGTCGTGTTTTTGTTGTTCTCCAGCTCCTTGCTGGGCCTTTATATCTATATATAAAGTTCTTGTCCGTTCAAAAAAAAAAAAATACAAATTTTGATATATTTGTTGCAAGCTTCATCATCATCATCATACCCAGTTAATCCAACCTATAGCAAAGCTAAGGTAGGGTCTGAGGAGGGTAAGATGTAGACAGCCTTACCTCTACCCCTAAGAATAGAGAGGCTGCTTCCAGTGAGACCCCCGGCTCGATGTGGTTTGGTATCAAGCCTTGGACATAAGGGACATAACACTTAGCAATCGGGACAAACCCGATCGGTGCATGTACCCTTTGTCTTTTGGCTATCAACGCCACCACATGATGCATGATTAACCGTCCGTCGTTTTTAACGTTATTTTCACGAAATAAGTAAAATAACGTTAAAACTAGTGCAACTTTACAATCCTGCAAAATTGTTTAAAGGGAAAATAACGAAAATAATCATTGGCTACATAGAATTATCAAAACAAACATTTTAGTAGCCTAAATTCTAGGGGTTTCACAACAATCAATGTAATATAGTTATTACACTTGTCCCTTACCACTAAGTTATAGCCCTTTTGAATGTACCCCTAGTCACCTCTTTCAACTAAGACCACCCGTAGTGAGGCTCCATTGGGGCTTTATTTTCAAAAATAGCGCCCCCCACACCGCTACGGGGGGGCTCCATTTTTCAAAAATGTGTTGGGGCTTGATTAATATAACGCCGGATCAAAAATTGCCCCTCCAATCAAATGCAGCCACATCAGCACTCTCTCTCTTTCTTTAATTATTTTATTATTTTTTAATTAAAAAGATATAATAAAATATTAATAGGGGCTTTATAAATAAAGCCCCACCACTACACCCCTTTTTCAGTTTCTCTCTCCACGCTGACTCAGCAGCCACGTGGACCAATCACATTCGGGGGCTTTATAAATATAAAGCCCCACTACACATGGTCTAACGAAAACTCAACATCTGCCATAAACACTGAAAATGGATAAGATGTAGCCGATACAATATCTACTAAAGTGTAGCCTTTTACTTTTAAATTAATCTGACACATCTGACATCCATTTGAAACGTTTTCAACCGGCAAATACCTACCCGTTTACTTTGGAACCTGCCAGGATTTCATGCCTTTTATATAGATGCTTGACTCGTCTCATTTCTAGCCATTTGAGTTTTAAGCCTCAAGCCTTAGTCGTTTACATGCCCACCCTCTCATGCTTAGCCATTAGACTATATGGTGTCGAGACCAACTCCTCCAACTCCCCTAAATGCCACATTAGCACCACCTTATTTTCCTCCTTTCCTCCCCTAAAGCTTGGAAATGGTATTCCCCCAATCCCCCTTCATTTTTTTATTATATAAAGTTTGATTAAAAAAAGGGCCAAACACATGACAAAGGGAGAAAGGGGAAGAAACCCCCAAGTCACCGAAAATTGTTGTGCGTGTCTCGGGGGGGGGGGGGGGGGGAGGGGTGTGTTCCCCTTGGAGGACTTGTCCATGTCATCACCCCCAATCCATTCCTCAACTCCGCTCCAAATAGTCTTATAGTTTCATTTTCTATGAATATTCCCATTTATTTACTTATTTACTTGTTATTTTAATAAAAAAATTCCAGAATAAATTTAAATTTTTACCATCCCTATTTAAACAACATTTTAAGCAAATATATAGTTTTACCAAAATTGATCTCTTGGGTGGTGGTTATGGCTATAAGTATGATTTTGGTTCAACCTACAAAACGATCAAACCCTCAACAATCATCACGTCGTCGCATAACCCTTCACCTATAAATTCTCAACTAGCCACCCGCTGACATTCATACCTTCCACCCTCCACCTTAAACCCTTAACCCCTTCACACCTTCATACCCATTACTTGAAGATCCAAATCCTTTGATCAATGAAGAGTTGAACTGGGTGTACGACTACACCATGAGTCAACTATAATTTGAAAGACTACTATTGGTGAGCCCTAATCTAATTTCACCTAAAATCCTCTTCATGTTGCAAAACCTCTGACTGATACAAGAAGTCTCACGTTAGGTTTTCTATTAAACTAGGATTTCTACCTACGTGTGTTGTGGCGTGCCGGGTGATTCCTGCTTCATCTTAAACTTTTTCTTTACTCGGTTAAGCTGTGCAAAAATTAATCTAAACCCAAATGTGTTTAATATGGAAAAGCTACGTAAATGAGAAAATAAATAAAACGCCTTCCAGCCCGTTTCAAACTTGAGACCTCAAGTAAGATAAATGCACCTCAAACCATTATACCAACAAGCCAAGTTGTGATATCATGTGAAAGCAATTGTATTTAATATTAATAAACATGTTGTAAAAGAGAAAATAAATAAAAAACATTCTAGCACGCCTTGAATTTAAGATCTCAAGTAAGATAAATGCAATTCAAACCACTCAATCACCAAACCAAGTTGTGATATTATTTGAAACCATTTATAATTACTATATATTAATAATCAAACTAAATGAATAGTGACATAAAATGAATAGTATAAATATTAATATTTTATTTATATTATTAATTTATTTAAAAACTTTATTATATTATATACTATTAATATATTATACCGATCCTGACAATACCAATACCAAACGGTACAGTATCGGTACGGTACCGGTATGGTATCGGTATTTTACCTTAAAATACCAATCCCGTACCGATACCGATAATACCGAAACTGAAATCCATAAATATGGGTACCGATACAGATCCCGAAACCACTCGGTCCGGTATCGGTTCGGTACGGTATCGGGATCGGGACGGGATACGATCGATATTCGGCCTTGTATGCTCATCCCTAATTAATATATTATATACTATTATTTTATTCAAAAACTTTACGGTATCGATATGGTATCGGTATTTTACCTTAAAATACCGCTACCATACCGATCCCGTACCAATACCGATAATACCAAAACCGAAAATCCATAAATATGGGTACCGATACCGATCCCGAAACCACTCGGTTCGGTATCGGTTCGGTACGGTATCAGGATCGGGACGGAATGGGATCGGTATTCGGCCTTGTATGCTCATCCCTAATTAATATATTATATACTATTATTTTATTCGTATTATTTTATTAAAAAAAATTATTATATTATATACTATTAATATAAATAACATAATCTTATGTAATTTCGTTACAAATTTCATGTGTTACCTTATGTGTAGATTTCTTTATTTTTTTAACGTTTACAACCAAAATGGAATCTCGATTGTATAATTCATTGATTGATTAACACCTCATCTAAATCTCGATTGTAAAACGCGCAACAAGCGTGATTTTATACAACTAGTTAATTAATGTTAATAATTAATGCATACATACATACACACACACACACATATATATATATATATATATATATATATAATACTCATGCTTTAATTATATTATTTTCTTAAAAGAACCAAAAAACAAACTGTTCAAATAAAATACGAATACCGTTTGTGTTTGTACTTATTTTTTTTTTCGGTAGTTTATATACAAAGGGAAAAGATCCGGTACAAATAGTTTTTTTGGTAAGAACTGTGAGAATCAAAGGAGGGTATTTTTTTTTAATTTTTTTTTTTCAAAATTTTTTTTCCATATTATTAAACATGTATTATAGTATTGAAAACTAAAAAAAAAAATAAAAAATAAAAAATTTGGTGTAGAGTAATTACGTGTAGAGTAATTACATAATTACTCTAGTGTAAACTAATGTATTTACCTTAATGACGTAATTACACTAAAAAAAAAAAATTTTTAATTTTTTTTTTGTATTATTCATCTAGAAAGAATGTTTAAGCATATGGGAAAAAAAAAATTCTAAAAAAAAAATAAATTTTTTTACCCCCTTTGATTCTCACAGTTCTTACAAAAAAACTATATGTATTTGATCTTTACTCTATATACAAATACCAAATAATTCTTATTAGATAAATTTTTTTTTATTAAAAGTGAAGTTGTGTTAAAACAAATTACTTTTTATATTACAAACTATACCGAGTACTATTACTATATGGTAAACATACCGTATTGATATAAGGATCGATACCGACAAAACAATATCGATGCCTGATATATATATATATATATATATATATATATATATATATATATATATATATATATATATATATATATATAGGCTAAGTATATACAAAAAACCTCCCAAAATGAAGAAACCCCCACAAACCCATCTTGTGGTCTAGATTCATCCACAACACCCTCTATTATTTTAATAAAAAAGGGTAAACTAGTAAATTTACATTTTCCCCCTTTTTTACTAGTTTGAATCTTTTGTCTCTCCCTCCTATATAAACAACCCACACACATTCTCTCTCCATCTTTCTTTCAACTTCTCCATCCAGATTAATATAAGCACCACCACCACCACCACCACCAATTTTAATCTCAGTTTCTTCAACCCAATAATAATAATAATAATAATAATAATAATAATAATAATAATAATAATAATAATAATAATAATAATAATAATAATAATAATAACAATAATCCATCCAACACACTTTCCATTCAGATCCACCAAACCAAGAGAACACAATCAGTTTCAGGATGCAGACGTTATCAAGAATCAAGGATATTTTATACCTGGTTGCTCGGAACCCTAATCGGAACCCTAACTCCAATCGCCGCCGTCACCGTTTTCGGTTTCCTCCTCTGTGTCTCTCTGCTCTGTGTTCTCTCTCTTTCTTCCTCTGCTGTTCTTTCTCTCTATTCGGTTCGTGAAAGAGTCGTGTGTTGTGTTGTTGTTGTTGTTGGCGACGATTGGAACCGGTCACCGGACTGGTGATTCCGGTTGATGTTCTTGGCTGTGCTTTATCTTCCTCACATATTTTTGTTTTTAATTCTCGTGGTTTTGTGCAGGAAACAAGAAGAGATGGAGGACTTTTATAGTCAAAGCTAAATGGAGGGTGTTTGGCAATGGGGATAACAACTAGAATTTCAAGTGTTTGGTAATAGGTATTGAATCACATAAAGTGTTTGGTTGCGAGTTTAATAATTAAATAAGAAGCGCTTAGCCGAGATAATGGATAGTATGTTTTTTGTTATTATTATTACTAATGTGAATCGTTTTTTTTTATTAGTAAACCACCTAACCCCCAACACAAAAAAAAGGGATGCTATAAACACACAAAAAATTGTTGTTTTTTTATGTGTTACTAGCATCTCTTTTTTTTTGGTGATTTATTATGTTAAACATCGAAAATGATTTTTCGTTTTGTGTTTTATGTTTGTAGTATCTTTGTGTTTAGTTAGGGTGTTTTTATCGTCTATATTTTTGTATAATCTTTGTGTTTAGTTAGGCTGTTACGTGTGTAGCATATCTGTTTTTTGCAGTCAAATTCTGTTCTATGTTTTCTAGCGTATCAAATTCTGTTCTATGTTTACTGCAGACTACAAAAGTTGTCTGTGTTTTTCTGTTACACATGTAACACTCATGTGTTTTTGCACCATGTCTGTCTATTTTTTTTTCTCATGTATGAGTTTTTTTTATGTTACCTATGTCTTTTTTTACAGAAAATGTGTTGTTATTTGTTTTCAGAATGACTTTTCGGAATGTTGTTATTTTGTGTTTTCTCTGTGTTTAGTTAGGGTGTTTTTCTCGTCTATATGTTCGTATCATCTCTGTGATTTTACTTAGGGGTGTTTATTATGTTAAACATCGAAAATGATTTTTCGTTTTGTGTTTTATGTTCGTAGTATCCTTGTGTTTAGTTAGGGTGTTTTTATCGTCTATATTTTCGTATAATCTTGGTGTTTAGTTAGGCTGTTACGTGTGTAGCATATCTGTTTTTTACAGTCAAATTCTGTTCTATATTTTCTAGCGTATCAAATTCTGTTCTATGTTTACTGCAGACTACAAAAGTTTTGTCTGTGTTTTTCCTGTTACACATGTAACACTCGTGTGTTTTTGCACCATGTCTGTCTATTTTTTTTTGTTTTCTCATGTATGAGTTTTTTTTATGTTACCTATATCTTTTTTACAGAATATGTCTGTTTTTGTGTTTTCTCATATAGTCTTATCTATAACTAAAGACAGAAAATGTGTTGTTATTTGTTTTAAGAATGACTTTTCAGAATGTTGTTATTTGTGTTTTCTTTGTGTTTAGTTAGGATGTTTTTCTCGTCTATATAGTCGTATCATCTTTGTGAATTTACTTAGGGTGTTTTTTTTATGTGTGAAGGTAGGATGTTTCGTGTGTAGCGTATCTGTTTTGCAGTCAAAGGTTGCTTGTAATTCAGTAAAAAATGTATGCTGGGTGCAGACTACAAAAGTTTGTCTGTGTTTCCAGAAAAAAATCCTGTTACACATGTAACACTCGTGTTTTTTGCACCTTATCAAGAATGTAATATTGCATATTATAGAGGAAGAATTGGGAAAAAAATTCTTGAATGGAATGTCATTGATCATGGGATGAAATCTATGTTTGCGTATGTTTCGTATGTAACAGCACCACTAAGTTGGTATACATTAGTTTCTGTTTTTTTACTAGATACAAAGTTTTGATTTTTTCATGTAAATTGATGAATTTTGTTTTATTTTTGCAGGTGAGCATATTTTTTTTTTTTGCATTAAAGATGAAGATTGTCACACCACGCCAATGGCGGAAACACGTGGCGCGACGCTCGAAAGCATATCAAAGTCAAGATTAACACAAACTATATTTAATTAGAAAAGATCATTATATTAAGATGTCGGGATGGAGTACCTGGTTTCAAACATTACTTAAAACCACAAACATTAAGTTTTAAAGTGGGGTGTTTCCGTTTATGTCCCAACCCGATGGTAACAATAGATGAAACCCCCAACCAGTGTCCGACATCCCAAATTCCACCGTACTAGCCGCATACCTGTTCAGCACTTAGTTACCTGAAAGATATGTTTAAAAAGACGTCAATATATAAAATATTGGTGAGTTCACAGGTTTTAGTTTCGTGATAACGACATTTTTACATCCTGTGCAAATCCAGCACATTTTTACATCCTGTGCAAATCCAGCACATTTTGTGGCCTTTGTATGGAGTAGCTAGCTCCTACAAACTATGATGATAAGCAATCCCCTGAGTCCCATAACCAAACCAAGACTAATAAATATGCCCCGCTCCAAGTCGTTTCTCGGAACCCAACGACTTAAGTTCAGAATATGTGCACCTCTTGTCTTTACCGGGTTGACGCTATCAACCAGAGGTGGGCCTCGTCAGGCACCAATAGTACTATCCAAATATTCCTTTGGTTTCATTTACCTGAATTAATGGTTACAGTAGCGAGGACCCAACCCCGAGTGGCGACCAAAAACTCAAGTACTCATCATGCCACTTACCACATTTTAACCTTTGAAAACATTTCAACATGTGATAACTTTGACAAACATATCTTTCCCCCAGTTAAAACAGTAAAATGGGGCCGTGAAACTCACCTTAATTTCCATGCTTAGCTAGCAAATAAAACCCAAAGCTTTGACCGACTTCCTCGTGCCCTAATTACCAATAAAGGACACCTTAAAGTCTATCATATATAAATCTAGCTTATTTTTCCGGTTAAAGGATAGTTTACTCAACTATCTTGACTCGTGTGTACTAACCCGAGCCTTGAGGTGTTTTAACTCAACGAACTGATGGTGACTTGTCATAATTCATGTGTTTACATACGACATAGTACCCAAGTTGTGCACCTGTTACTATTCGTGTGTAAACCATGTTGGACTAATACTACGAAACGCATAACTCGTCCCGAGTAATAGCTTGTCTCGTAAATCGGATAAGTGTAGTTGTCTTGTATAATTATTTTTGGACATTATACTTTTGAAGAAACATAAGTATAATTATTGAAATTGACTAATAACATTTGTTATTTCGCTTCCCAAAATCCGAGTGTTTTTAAGTGTTTCCCAAATAAGTTAGGCGTTTACGCACTTCAAATCCGTATTTTTGACAACGTCTTGGTTACCAAAAACCATTAAAGTTGACACAATTGACGCTCGACAAAACTATATATTTGTTTTGCAAATATTGTTCGATGTTGATCTTTATGGTTGTAATTAACCATTTGTCGAAAAACGTCACAACTTTGGACAAAACCATTTGTTTAAAACACTTGTAAAGTTTATTTGTGAAAGCATACACATCAATATTAACTTCGTTGTGCTTCGGATTTTATAAATTTCGGCAGAGTTTCCCCTGTTTTTGTACGAACCAGACAACACAAGTCGTCTTAAAATTCCCAAAACAATTTACAAACACAAGACAATCAATCGACTTATCCATTCCGAGCTACAAGAGACATTATACGTTCCGTTACTTATATAAATTACACCTGTTAATATAAGTGCGTATATATATATATACCTATATTTATAGTCCAAGAATTTAGTCCGATATCAATATTATAAGTCGCGTTTTTATTTACAATTACCAAATACTCCGATTTTCTTACCGCTTATTATTCATATCGGTTCGTTAGCGAGTTAGTCGTTTATATTTATATAATTTAGAAATATATGTGTAAATAATAATATAATGAAATAATCGCTAGTTAGTTATACCGAATCGCTTGACCGAAGTTCATTGAGTTGACCGGGTCTTGACCAAACCAAATCTGACTCGTCTAACCACGGTTCACCAGATCTAACCCGAACCAAAACAGAGCGGACCCAACCGCACCAGATCTGGCCTGACCCGGACCAACCCGGCACCGAACCATAACCGAACCACAACCATAACCGGACCAAACGCGATCTGACCCGTGGTTGACTCGAACCCAAAGACCGAATCTGACCCTTACCGAGCCAGATTTGAACCAAACCTGACCCGAGTTGAACCATCTTCCACACCCGAGCCATATGTGATCCGGGCCCTCGATCATGCCGAATCTGGAACCACCACCGGAAATAACCACCTCCATAACCACCACAATCGGACTACTACGACCACCACTACCATCACCTACCATAACCCGACCACCCCTGACGCCTCATCCGCGGATAGCCACCACCACGAACTCCCGTTTCCCCGCCAGATCTGTCACGTCCAGCCACCAAACAACCCCTTTTCGCTACTTCAGCCCGTTTTCGGGGCTAAGACCACCGCACAGCCACCGGAACCCGACCAAACCCACCCCGGCCCCTCCTAAACCCGCAAACAGCCGGAAACGGCTCACCGGAATATGGCCGGTGAACGAAATCCCGAGAAATCTTGTGAGGAGTCCCCCAAAGACCCGATCTAAACGTTCGTACAAAGAAAACTCAAAAACGAGCTTACCGGAAAAGTCACCGGAATGGCACCAACGTTCAAACCGCTTCGTTTCAGGGAAAACGGCATTCCCCATCGTGTTCGGGGCATCGAAATTAGTGGGGGTGGGGGTGTCACGCGCCGGAAAAGGCCGCCGGACAGCCGCCGGAAGCCGCCGGAACGCCGCCGGACAGCCGCCGGACGACGCCGGTGACGGCGGCGCCGCCGCTGCTCCGCCGGCCTCCGGTCACCGGAATTCTTTCTAGAGAGAGAGAGAGAGTGGAGAGAGTGTGGGTGGTTAGAGAGAGAAAGTGAAGTGGGAAATGAGGAAGAATTGGAGTGTTATGGGCTTATATAGGTGGGATTTTGGGTTGGACTTCAAGCCCGACGTCGCGTACCAACTGCTCCGTTTTAGCCCGTTATCGCTTCTGGACTCGGTTTTTGTTCGTAGTCATAAATAACACCAGACCGAGCAATTTAATAATTATTTTCGTCACCCGACGCGTGAAAACGGCACACGCGTTAAAATCGCGTTAATCGGTTCGGTTGTGTTATCCTTCATTTAAATGATCCGATAACTTTCGAAATTCAACCAATAACATTATTTATAATAAATAATTATTCCGAAAGTTTGATAACGGTTAAAACCACGCGTTTTGACGTTCGAATCCGACGTCAGTTCCTCTCCGCGTTCTCCAAAACGTTGTGTTTTTGACCGTTTACCGCGCCGATTTCACATTCGATCGCATCAGTAGTAAATACATGTCGTATTTACATTTATTAGCCTTATGTTAGTCCACTTTGATAAATTTTTACTGATGTCAGTTCGCTACGTTAAATACGCGAAGTCTTTCTTTAAAGGCATCAAGGCTTCAACGAACTTTCAAAAGGACGTCGTAGGACTCATATCAGCTCAACTAACCATAATTAACCTTAAACCATGTTAATTACTTCTAAAACATAATTAGAATCACGTTAATCGTTGTACGGAATTTGCCGGTTGTCACATTCTCCCCCCGTTAAGAGAATTCCGTCCCGGAATTCAGTTCAAGTCATCCGATACGTTAGTATCCTTGAACAGGGCGGGATGTTTGCGACTCACACGATTACCCCTTTTCTACGTGAACCCAAGTTCACGCTTAGCGTTTTAACGAACACAATGTCATGAGCCGGCCACGACCGAGCTCTTGGATATCGCAATCCGGCACAAATATCGGTTTTCCCGAAATAGTAGAGCTTTGCGTCAACCTGAATTCTGTCGGTCGAGGAATTGACAATGCTGGCTCAGGCCAGACTTGCGAGATTCATCAGGAGTCCCACTAAGCTCTTGCGATAGTTCGAGCTTGTTCGTTGCAAGGCCAATTTTTAACTGATATCTTCAAGTCACTGGAGTACTAAGCGAAGTCACTCCATTACAGTTTTCGTGCTTAACAACACTCTTTCAGAGTATAACACTCAGCAAAGTCCTATACCAATTCGAAGTTCCTAAGGCCAACGCCTTGTTAGTACAACTTCCTGATCGGTTTGGCCACTTATTCAAGAAGATTTGATTCTACCAGATTCGTTGGTCATCTCTTGAACTCACGCCAGATCATGTGTATATCTCTATCTGTCATTCAATGTACTAGAGACGTACACGTATGCACTCCAGAGGACTTCGAGCAGTACACCCCGAACACTAGGGTGATAATTCCTATCACATAGGAAATTCTGGCGATGAAGTACACGAGTTTGATTTGCCACCGACACTAATCGTATCTCACAGGACACTTCCGTCCAGGACAATAATTCATTCATTTCGAGAATGGTAATCCATAGTCATCTCAAATTGAGTATCCCAGACTTGCGTTCAAGGTTTGGCAAACCCTGGGGCAGGATAACTACTAAAATCCGATATTGTGAACGTTGACACCTAGTGTCTAGCCACGACTCTCCAAGAGTATAGGTGGCTATCCGTATGCCTCATATTATAACTGCAAACGAGTAGGGGATGAGAAGGTTCCAAACATCGATCGATCATTACCTATGTCTCATCACAGCCACAGGACACCTCAGGCGACAAGACCATTAGGTTCGCTCGTTGAATATCACTAATCGGGTGATCTTACCAGATCACAAAGCAGTCGACATTCTCGAGGACGCTTAAGGTTGTTTATAGTAGTGGATGGTATTCCTGTATCCTCACATGGACTGAAATCCACTATGCACCCACTTACAACCTTTCGCATGAACGATTATGGTTAGTGGTACCAGGGCACCTAATATGGACTGATGGAGGTCGAGAGTTTTTGGCGTCACTTTCACCCCTCAACTCCTCAAACAGTAGACAGTGTATATTCGACATACGGGCCGTACAATTCCATAATCTGTGAGAATTAAAAGCTGACTTAAACGCAAGTGTCTAGAGGCTCACATCACCTCATCACATTGGTCAACACAGGAATGATGTACATGAACAATCATAGTATGGTTGCCGTAATAAATAGAGGATAGAGTCTCGACAACATCTCGACACGCTGGTGTCCACCGAGACGGTAAGCAGAGCATTGGTAACTACCCAAAACAAGGGTACCCAGTGCTTGTCCTGCTATATGTGCCTCACGAGCACTGGTGTCCTATCGTTATTAGCAACCTAGTAAGTCAATTCTGAACAATACAGGACACCCTCCCTCGAATTGACTATCCGATCCTATGCAGTGATCTGAGTGAAAGGAGTCCTAAAACTGGAATCCCTCACTCGCCAAAGGTTCCATCTTTCGGATCTTTCAAGTTAAGAGGTGAAATCGAGTCATAATGAATGCATCTGGCATAGATCTCACGTTTGGGCTTGACGGCTTCATGCGCCAAAGTCGTTGCTTAAAACAACAAACGACCGAGATCGCCCTACAAGAAGTAGTCTTGAGCCTTCCAATAAGGCATCCCCTTCAACGACTCAGGTAGTCACACGCATGGGTGCAACATGTAAGCTTTCGAGCTCATCTTGGTTAGTCAGGTACTAAACGCACTGACCTGGCAGCTCATATTACTTTGGTGTCTCCAACAGTGTCTGTCAAGGACAAGGGATTTTGCTCTAGCGCGAGCAATGCTACTGTAAAATAACTGGGAACACCCATATCGACCCAAGGTCGAAAGGGTTCCACAATCCCAAGAATCTACGCAACGACACCAAGACAAGATAAACCTACTATCAGCAGAATAACAACATTACTCGAACGGTTGAATCGATCACCCATCTCAACACGGTAGGGTAGTACCCTTGTATAATAGACAAGGTTATACGTCCTTCAGGATTCAGGGTTTCATAAAACCTCCGAATCATGTACCGGGGACTCCACCAATGTACACGCTGTGGGTGGGTCCACACTGTTATTCCCGCAGTCATCGGCATGACACGTTGGCGGGTAAGATGTCAAACGAATCCACTGGGATGAGCAATAATAAATTGAGTCTTTCAACTCTTACTAGCCCAAAGGTATGGGTCATAATATCGCTCACATTTACTCGATACCTTCAAGTTCGAGATGTATTCGAAATCCCTTTATCGCAAAGACGAGCCTCACCCCGTCATGTGTGGATCATGGGATTTCCTTCTGACATGATTCGAGAGTGGTTAGTCGACCAAAATGCACGTAAAAGGTTAAGGCTGGACCTGGCGTCACTGATGCCTTAGATTTTGAAGAGGTAATGCTCACGAGACGCGCGAGCATATAAAGAGGTCGACACATGATTCGGTCAATTACTGAAACTACCACGAGATTCGAACTTTAGGGAGATACATGTGCTAACACTAGGACTAGAGTGTCTTAGTATGACTACTGGAAAGTCCGTTAGACACCCGAATTCCCACATTATCGATGGCATCACTACACAACCATTCAGCAACATAACAACAGTTACGTGGGTTTGGGGTATTGTCTTTATCCCAAGGGAACCAAGAGTGAATCAAACGACAAGTTATCACATCATCAAGTCAATCCATCAATTGTAGCAATACGTTCACGGTGCGATACGGCAGTACGGACAACGCGACAATGATCGCAACACGTTCGCGAAACACATCAACAACGGAACACCGCACAGGAACAACACGACGACAAAGAAGCATGACAACAAGGCAACACCGCAACGTGAACAACTCAACAACAGAGAAGCATGTCAACCAGGTAGTACCGCAACATGAACCGCATGACACAGAGAAACACGACAACAAGGCTACACCACTGCAGGAGCAGCACAACAACAGGAATGCACCGTCGTCAATGCAGCGCAACCACATGGATACGCAGTCGGCAAAACTGTGCAACTACAAGGATGTACAATCGCTAGGGGTAACACCACAACATGGATTCACGACAGCAGGATGACGCACAACCTAGCGAGTCCACTATACATAACTACAAGAAGCTCCATTACGGTGAGCACGCACCCCGGTGCGTTTCAGCTCACTTAAGGTGACAGAATCCTTATTTGTATCCTCAGCCACAAACCTATACTCCATAGGCCCATTGGTAGGTACGATTAGGTCACCAAGGGCATCCGCCATCATAACAGAAATGGGAACGATGGGTTCCACATAATTTAGTAGACTTATCAGGCCGACATCGTCCTTAGGGAGAACGACTGTATGCTCGATATAAGTCACTCGAATAATAGCAACTGTATCATTGACAGACTTAACCCAAGCTTGAGAACCATTCTTGGCAGGAGCCAGGGAATGATAACGAGCGGTTCAACGAAAGCCTCAAGGGAGATGGAGTTAACAAGAACGAACTCCATCGTGACACAAACATGATCATAGCGGCTTGGCAAGGGTCTTATAGATGTCTATGTCAATGACAGTGATCTTAGTAGGAGCCTTCGAAACAACAGCAACATCAAACTTGACAAAAGCCATAGAAACATCCTCAACACACTCAGTATGAGCTACACTCTCAGCAACGATGACATGATTCGCTTGGGCCATAGAACAACGAAAAGAAGCCTGACACAAGTTACAGAAACGATTGTGACAAATCTAGCGGGGATTTAGGGAACAACAACAACAAACTCGACAAGAGTTCCACACTTAGTAATGACAGCAGGATTCGCTTGAGCCGTAGGACAATGATAGCAGCAACAACAGCAGGCTCAGCAGAAACCTTAGACCCGTCGTAGTTATTAGACGTGTGGTAAATAGTATCCATAGGACCTAGAAACCAACCAACATCTTTTCCAATATCAAAATATTGGTCACAACGAGAATAGTAGAGGTAGGAGGATCATAACTTATCGAGACACCACGATAAAATAAAAAACGATACAGACTCTGGCAATTCAGCCGAGTCATCCTTCTCATTAGGGTCCCTTTGCATGTTATTTTGGCCCTAGCACCGATAGTCATCAACTGAAATGCCTCTCCGCCACCTAAGCAAGGCCAGTGAACTTTCTTCCTGATAGGCCACGCAGTGAGAGTATCGGAATACGACAAGAGATTAGACAAGTCACATTGTCCATAACGAATGGATCTCGCAACCTTAGTTTATAAAATACCGTGACAAAGGGACGCAACGTCTCAATATCTATGGGGATTGATGGAAAACACTTCGCATCAATTGCCACCCCAAATAGACAACCAGTCTCGTCGTCCTGACGAGGGTAGCGGACGTTCAACATTGCAACATGAGCAATGGAATTGCCGTCCCATGGGTAAGTTTAGTTGACAGAATAACGTGACCACTTCCAGTAGTCCGTTATTTGCCTTTTCGAGGGGGATTTCAATGTCAGCCAGAGCGTTCCGTGACACTTGACAATTACGAGTCACACGCTTTACGATTTCGGCTCCCGAAATGTGGTTTCACTCCCCAAGTATTATGACGAATTCAGACGCAAAACGCACGTCGTGACCTTATATTCAATATATATGTATGTCTCCATATATATTAACTGACTTGGATAAAATCATCTCCGACTCGACTCACTTTACCATATAATTACTTTCCCATTAAGTAGTTATACTAGGATCTTGTCAGTCGAGATTTCATTTTTCCCATAATCGACTCGACTCACCTTTCCATATATTTATTTTCCCATTAAATAAATATAATATGATCTTGTCGATTCGATATTACATTCTACAACCATCGACTCGACTCACTTTACCGTATAATTATTTTCCCATTAAATAATTATACTAGGATCTTGTCGATTCGACACCACATTTTACAACCATCGACTCGACTCACTTTACCGTATAATTATTTTCCCATTAAATAATTATACTAGGATCTTGTCGATTCGACACTACATTTTACAACCATCGACTCGACTCACTTTACCGTATAATTATTTTCCCATTAAATAATTATACTAGGATCTTGTCGATTCGACACTACATTTTACAACCATCGACTCGACTCACTTTACCGTATAATTATTTTCCCATTAAATAATTATACTAGGATCTTGTCGATTCGACACTACATTTTACAACCATCGACTCGACTCACTTTACCGTATAATTATTTTCCCATTAAATAATTATACTAGGGTCTTGTCGATTCAACATTGTATTTTACGACCATCGACTCGACTCACTTTACCGTATAATTATTTTCCCATTTAATAATTATACTAGGGTCTTGTCGATTCGACATTTCGTTTTCAACACCCGACTCGGCTCACTTTACCATATATTTATTTTCCCATTAAATAAATATACTAGGATCTTGCCGATCGATATTTCGTTTTCAACACCCGACTCGGCTCACTTTACCATATATTTATTTTCCCATTAAATAAATATACTAGGATCTTGCCGATCGATATATCGTTTTCAACACCCGACTCGGCTCACTTTACCATATATTTATTTTCCCATTAAATAAATATATTAGGATCTTGCCGATCGATATTTCGTTTTCAACACCCGACTCGGCTCACTTTACCATATATTTATTTTCCCATTAAATGAATATACTAGGATCTTGCCGATTCGACATTGTTAATTTAGACGGGGGCTATCATGCCTTCTAGATAAGATGATCAAGCCTATTAACTCAGCAAGGACGATTCTGCCCTCCAATAGGGGAAGGAACGCCTGACCCTCGAAGACAACTTGGGCATGTGTTAGATCAAGAATGACTTACTCACAGTAATAATATAGCAGCACACGGGCAACTAATCTCAATACTGATCCACACAGGGTCCCGTGCTCAAAACGCACTGGTTTTGCAGGGACGCACCCTCGGTCTTCACTGGGTTCCAGGTTTAGCATTCCACGCATCGTACCAAGCATTCATCTCTTCGGTAGGCAGTGCATCCTCGTATGTCCGCTCCTTTGAAGAACTTTGTGTGGAGGCATTCAACTCCTATACAAGGAAGTTTTCGTCTCCTGTCCCTATCCGATGCAAGGGTTTACGTCAGATTACTCATATGAATAGACGTTCGAGCTCTTCCGTGTTCGTACCTTAGAGGTAATGCTGAAGAGAGCTCATTCAGTTTGCGAGGATCGAAATCAAGGGATATCAACAAGACCTCCCTTTTTAACTCGTTGGCCAATCACAAGCTAAGACTGAACCTACAGAACAAGATTAGACAAGACAAGGAGTGATCACCAACCCCAGCCCTAGCGCCCACCAAGGTTACCGTGCACCACAAGTTATTATTACGTGTGCACCCGTAATGATAATCGGTGTTGCCAGGTAATTTTAGCACCCGCTAGTTCCGAGCTTCCTGATCCAAAAACAGAGATTTCACACAATAAAAGACCTAGACTAGCTTCGCCTTCACAACATCAGCAACACGACAACGTCCACTAGCACGATAAAGGTTAGCCCTTCCGATCATCCCGTCCGCAGGTAAGCGGGTGAGTTCGTCGTAGACCACCGCTTGTCCTTCCCGCTTGTCGATATCGGTAATCGATGCAAAAGTGCGGACTAAAGTGAAGTGTGAGACGATATCCTTACAGGCAAGCTATCTGTACTACTTATATGCATTAACTAGCACTAGTTAGAAAATCAGATCTCTACACAATTTAAACATTCATATCCTTATTTTCTAACATTTTATATATTGACACACATGGCTAGTCGGTCGGAATTTCCCCTTGTACAATCCATGTACAATTTTCTTTCTCTTCTAAAAATATATCGTTGTGTTTTATTTTTGAAAACTTTGTTTTCGAGCCAAAACCGGCTATAGACTAGATTTTTTTTCAAAATCCTAGTTCGCTATAACCTTGGCTCTGATACCACTTCTGTCACACCACGCCAATGGCGGAAACACGTGGCGCGACGCTCGAAAGCATATCAAAGTCAAGATTAACACAAACTATATTTAATTAGAAAAGATCATTATATTAAGATGTCGGGAAGGAGTACCTGGTTTCAAACATTACTTAAAACCACAAACATTAAGTTTTAAAGTGGGGTGTTTCCGTTTATGTCCCAACCCGATGGTAACAATAGATGAAACCCCCAACCAGTGTCCGACATCCCAAATTCCACCGTATTAGCCGCATACCTGTTCAGCACTTAGTTACCTGAAAGATATGTTTAAAAAGACGTCAATATATAAAATATTGGTGAGTTCACAGGTTTTAGTTTCGTGATAACGACATTTTTACATCCTGTGCAAATCCAGCACATTTTTACATCCTGTGCAAATCCAGCACATATTCCTTTGGTTTCATTTACCTGAATTAATGGTTACAGTAGCGAGGACCCAACCCCGAGTGGCGACCAAAAACTCAAGTACTCATCATGCCACTTACCACATTTTAACCTTTGAAAACATTTCAACATGTGATAACTTTGACAAACATATCTTTCCCCCAGTTAAAACAGTAAAATGGGGCCGTGAAACTCACCTGAATTTCCATGCTTAGCTAGCAAATAAAACCCAAAGCTTTGACCGACTTCCTCGTGCCCTAATTACCAATAAAGGACACCTTAAAGTCTATCATATATAAATCTAGCTTATTTTTCCGGTTAAAGGATAGTTTACTCAACTATCTTGACTCGTGTATACTAACCCGAGCCTTGAGGTGTTTTAACTCAACGAACTGATCGTGACTTTTCATAATTCATGTGTTTACATACGACATAGTACCCAAGTTGTGCACCTGGTACTATTCGTGTGTAAACCATGTTGGACTAATACTACGAAACGCATAACTCGTCCCGAGTAATAGCTTGTCTCGTAAATCGGATAAGTGTAGTTGTCTTGTATAATTATTTTTGGACATTATACTTTTGAAGAAACATAAGTATAATTATTGAAATTGACTAATAACATTTGTTATTTCGCTTCCCAAAATCCGAGTGTTTTTAAGTGTTTCCCAAATAAGTTAGGCGTTTACGCACTTCAAATCCGTATTTTTGACAACGTCTTAGTTACCAAAAACCATTGAAGTTGACACAATTGACGCTCGACAAAACTATATATTTGTTTTGCAAATATTGTTCGATGTTGATCTTTATGGTTGTAATTAACCATTTGTCGAAAAACGTCACAACTTTGGACAAAACCATTTGTTTAAAACACTTGTAAAGTTTATTTGTGAAAGCATACACAACAATATTAACTTCGTTGTGCTTCGGATTTTATAAATTTCGGCAGAGTTTCCCCTGTTTTTGTACGAACCAGACAACACAAGTCGTCTTAAAATTCCCAAAACAATTTACAAACACAAGACAATCAATCGACTTATCCATTCCGAGCTACATGAGACATTATACGTTCCGTTACTTATATAAATTACACCTGTTTATATAAGTGCGTATATATATATACCTATATTTATAGTCCAAGAATTAAGTATGATATCAATATTATAAGTCGCGTTTTTATTTACAATTACCAAATACTCCGATTTTCTTACCGCTTATTATTCATATCGGTTCGTTAGCGAGTTAGTCGTTTATATTTATATAATTTAGAAATATATGTGTAAATAATAATATAATGAAATAATCGCTAGTTAGTTATACCGAATCGCTTGACCGAAGTTCACTGAGTTGACCGGGTCTTGACCAAACCGAATCTGACTCGTCTAACCACGGTTCACCAGATCTAACCCGAACCAAAACAGAGCGGACCCAACCGCACCAGATCTGGCCTGACCCGGACCAACCCAGCACCGAACCATAACCGAACCACAACCATAACCGGACCAAACGCGATCTGACCCGTGGTTGACTCGAACCCAAAGACCGAATCTGACCCGTACCGAGCCAGATTTGAACCAAACCTGACCCGAGTTGAACCATCTTCCACACCCGAGCCATATGTGATCCGGGCCCTCGATCATGCCGGATCTGGAACCACCACCGGAAATAACCACCTCCATAACCACCACAATCGGACTACTACGACCACCACTACCATCACCTACCATAACCCGACCACCCCTGACGCCTCATCCGCGGATAGCCACCACCACGAACTCCCGTTTCCCCGCCAGATCTGTCACGTCCAG
Source organism: Ambrosia trifida (assembly GCA_028751855.1). Lineage (NCBI taxonomy): Eukaryota > Viridiplantae > Streptophyta > Magnoliopsida > Asterales > Asteraceae > Ambrosia > Ambrosia trifida. Next base: position 43,085,960 of record CM054131.1, on the reverse strand, counting down.
CCACCAAACAACCCCTTTTCGCTACTTCAGCCCGTTTTCGGGGCTAAGACCACCGCACAGCCACCGGAACCCGACCAAACCCACCCCGGCCCCTCCTAAACCCGCAAACAGCCGGAAACGGCTCACCGGAATATGGCCGGTGAACGAAATCCCGTGAAATCTTGTGAGGAGTCCCCCAAAGACCCGATCTAAACGTTCGTACAAAGAAAACTAAAAAACGAGCTTACCGGAAAAGTCGCCGGAATGGCATCAACGTTCAAACCGCTTCGTTTCAGGGAAAACGGCCTTCACCATCGTGTTCGGGGCATCGAAATTAGTGGGGGTGGGGGTGTCACGCGCCGGAAAAGGCCGCCGGAGAGCCGCCGGAACGCCGCCGGACAGCCGCCGGACAGCCGCCGGACGACGCCGGTGACGGCGGCGCCGCCGCTGCTCCGCCGGCCGGCCGGCCTCTGGTCACCGGAATTCTTTCTAGAGAGAGAGAGAGAGTGGAGAGAGTGTGGGTGGTTAGAGAGAGAAAGTGAAGTGGGAAATGAGGAAGAATTGGAGTGTTATGGGCTTATATAGGTGGGATTTTGGGTTGGACTTCAAGCCCGACGTCGCGTACCAACTGCTCCGTTTTAGCCCGTTATCGCTTCTGGACTCGGTTTTTGTTCGTAGTCATAAATAACACCAGACCGAGCAATTTAATAATTATTTTCGTCACCCGACGCGTGAAAACGGCACACGCGTTAAAATCGCGTTAATCGGTTCGGTTGTGTTATCCTTCATTTAAATGATCCGATAACTTTCGAAATTCAACCAATAACATTATTTATAATATATAATTATTCCGAAAGTTCGATAACGGTTAAAACCACGCGTTTTGACGTTCGAATCCCACGTCAGTTCCTCTCCGCGTTCTCCAAAACGCTGCGTTTTTGACCGTTTACCGCGCCGATTTCACATTCGATCGCATCAGTAGTAAATACGTGTCGTATTTACATTTATTAGCCTTATGTTAGTCCACTTTGATAAATTTTTACTGATGTCAGTTCGCTACGTTAAATACGCGAAGTCTTTCTTTAAAGGCATCAAGGCTTCAACGAACTTTCAAAAGGACGTCGTAGGACTCATATCAGCTCAACTAACCATAATTAACCTTAAACCATGTTAATTACTTCTAAAACATAATTAGAATCACGTTAATCGTTGTACGGAATTTGCCGGTTGTCACAAAGATGATTATCAAGAATGAAGTGTAGACAATTTTTTTTTATTTATGATAGTTTTTTTTAGCATTTTGTCGATTTGTAATGACCGTTTTGTTTGTTTTAGCACTTTGTAAGAAACAATTCTTGTGTACATTTGAATGTTTTTTGATCTATAAAGTTTTTAATTGATTATATACAATCTGTGCAATTTTAACGTACACAACACTGCATATGTTACATATGTAACATGACGTGCTGACAGATTTAGGACCATGGTCACAAAACTATGAGAGAGATGATGTGACATGTGTGGGGTCCACACTGTCATATCTGCTTTTCAGAAAATGTCATTTGACCATTGTGCCCTTTTTTTGTCATCTACCTTAATAAATCTATTATAATATTAAGCATTTGATCCACACCATTGATCTAGATTGATCAATGGTTGATATAGGGTTTAATGGGTTTCTTCAAAATAGGAGGGTTTTTATTTAATCCTTGCCCTATATATATATATATATATATATAGTGGAAGTATATAGAGAAAACCCTTGTTATATGGTAAACTCTGGAAACTCTAATTTCCCGACTTTTTTTTTATGAAAATTTTAGGGTATGTAATATACATTTTTTAAGCATTTTGAGCAAAAAAAAATCGAAAAAGCGCCGAACGGTTTTTTTTAAAAAAATAAAAAACGTCTACTGTTAACATATAATTAACGGATGGTTAACACCTGTTATTATCACTTAACATGTGATAGTCAAAATTTTATTTTTTTTAAAAAAAAAAACTACTCGGCGTTTTTTTAATTTTTTTGGCCCAAAATGCTTAAAATCATGTATATTACTTGCCCTATTTTTTTCAAAAAAAAAAAAAATTGGGAAGTTAGAGTTTCCAGAGTTTACCGAATAAGGATGGGTTTCCAAAATATCCTAACCCTATATATATATATATATATATATATATATATATATATATATATATATATATATATATATATATATATGGGGTGGTTAAAATAAAAACCAACCTAAAACGAAGAAACCCAATAAACCCAATCTAGACCATTGATCTAAAGTGATCAATGGTCTAGATTCATTCTACATTATTTTAATTGATTAAAAAAACATATTAATAATAACAACATATAAAAAAAGGTTTCTTAATATGTAAACCTACGTGTAAACATGATTAGTTATGGTGTTACATACGAAACAGATGCAAAAACCTACATTTTCAAAACCATCACAAACACCTTCTTATTACCAAAAACTAATTAGCTCAAAATTCAAACTCTAACCATTAAATGTTTTCTAACCCTATATAATACCATACAAAAAATTAAAAAACTAAACGTATTACACTTAAAACTCTTGAAACTAATCAAAACTAAATGAAATAAAGGAAAAATAATAGCAAACCTTTGAAACTGGTAAAAAAAATCAGAAACTAATTTATACCAGCTTAGTTCTGCTGTTACATACGAAACAGACGCAACATGGATTTGATCCCATGTGTAACTCATGAAACCGCCACAATGTATTTAACAAAAAGAGATACCAATGTTACATATGAAACAACACCAGTTTGAGTTCTCAAATTATATAAACATATTATAACAAAAACATATGGTTTTTTCCAAAAAAAAAAAAAAAAAAAAAAAAAAATCAAACTCTAATGTAAGTAGCCTATAAAATTCCTAAAAAAAATAAAATAAATTAAAAAACCAAATCACATTAGACCTTCAAAAAGTGAAATATACCACAAAAACCTCAAGACAAATTTTAGTATATTTCTAAAAGTGAAAAATACCACAAAACCTCAAAAAATGTAAAATAAATTAAAAAACCAAATCACATTGGACCTTCAATGTAATTTTCCATAATATTCGTAATTTTATGGAAGTATACCACAAAACAGATCATGGATAAATCATGGACATAAATGGCAACTCTCTATAATATTCGTAATTTTCCATTGACCTTCTTAATAAAGTTTCCTTATAAGTTAAATAAATAATAAAAAATAAATAAAATTATTACCTCCATTGACCTTCTTTATCACATTGTTTTCCAAGGCTAGTTCTAACCTTCTTCTTCAAATCAGAAACAGAGAAGTGTGGTGGTCAGGATGGTTTTGGTTGTGGCTTGTACTCGGGTCTGGTCAAGACTCAGTCATCGAGTCAAGGTGTAGGTTAAACTCGATTAACTTCTAAATCAAGTCAACAATTCGGGTTTTGGTTTGTTTTGCATGTTGCGTTCAACTCGGGTCAGACGAACCCGACGACGACGAAGAAGACGATGCAGAAGACTCGTCGTGAGGTGGTGGTGGTGGTGGTGGTGGTGGCGGTGGCGGTGGTGGCAGTGGAGGTGGCGGTGGGGGTGGGGGTGGTGGGATTAATCTTGAAGATGGTGGAAGAGAGATGAAGAGAGATAGAGAGGGAGTTGTTTATATAGGAGGGGGAGAGAGAAAATTCAAATTAGAAAAAGAGGGGGAAGGGTGAAAATACTATATTACCCTTATTAATTAAAATAATAGAGGGTGATGTGGAGCAATGTTGTCAACTAGTTGGGTTTTCGGGAGTTTCTTCATTTTAGAGGGTTTCTTTAATCCCTTTCCACTATATATATATATATATATATATATATATATATATTGGGTGAGGTTACTGTACAAAGTGCATTTTTCGTACAAAGTGTGAGAAGTCTATATAGGCATTGTGTTTTAAATTTTAGGCATGATGTTTTATGTTCCTTTGGCATAGTATTATATAAAAAAACACAAAAATTAACAATTTAAAACACTAATTAATGTATTCTCAACATGCAATCTAAAACACCCTACGAAGTTAGTAATCAGTGTGTTTTAAATTTAATGTCTAGAATACATTTGATTGTGTTTTAAATTGTAACGTTTGGTGCTTTTCTATATAAATCAATGCAAAAGGAATCAAAAACATTATAGCCAAACTTTAAAACACAATGACTATATAGAATTCTCACACTTTATACGAAAAATGTACTTTGTACAGGAACCTATACCTATATATATTAATATTTTAGATTTATACGAAACAGGGGAATATATCTTTTAGAAATGACACAACTTTATTTTCTAATTAAATGAGACACATGTAACGTGTTTCTCGTTTAGTTATTTCTTAAATTGTTGAAAGAAGGAAAGGACTTTCATGGTTCGGAATTGCTAGAATCGAGGAATCGATGCAGAACCGCTAGATCCGAACCGTATTCTTGTATTTTAAGGTTTGATTTCGGTTTTTAAATATTGGTGAAAACAGTTTCCGGTTCGGTTCGGTTTAGAACCGCGGTTCTATTTAAAGAACCGCTAGAACCGGGTTAAGTTAAAACTTTAAATATTATATATAAAACCCTATTAATTTAGTGGGTTTTTCCTAGTAATTTTTATACCGACATAATACATTTTCAATTCCCAAGTTTAATCTTTATAAAGAATACTTTTCGAGTCATGTTAACTACATAATATCTAACAAACTTGTTGTGATAGGAGTTCCATTTGAATTATGCAATTTCTATAAAAACATATAAAGTACAATAAAGGGAACGAAAATAGCTTAAATTGAGAATCACCGCTTACAAATTCATTTATAAGGTGCACAGGTTGGCTTATAATGTGTATCGGACAATGATGTAGTATAACATGTCACATTAGAATTGCATGACACATATCATTCGTAGTGTCAAAAATACAATCATTGCATATATGCGGTTGGTATTGTGCACTTCTAAACATGTATTATAGGTACGTAATATGAGTAGGACAGCACACTTTAGTTTACTAAAGTTGCATTTGATTTATTTGTTAGTTTTAGGATTTAACTGACAACTGGTTCAGGCAAGAACCGTTTACACGAGAACCGTTTAACTCGGTTCCAAACTAAACCGGTAGATTTTTATACAGTTCGGTTTCGGTTCTTATATTTATCACTAACCGGTTCCGGTTCGATCCGGTTCTGAACCGTTGCACACCCCTAGGACTGACGATGACCACAAAATTGTAATAATCAAATGTGATGTTTTTTTTATATTTGATAGCTCACTAGTTATTTTTATACTAAATGTTGTAAGTGTATAAAAAAGAAAAACTAATAGAGTAGTGCAGAAGATTTTAAAAATAAATAACACTTAAATAAAAATATGTTTTTAAGTTAAACTATAAAGATTATTTAAAGAGTAAAATGGGCCTGACCCGTCTTGCGATAAATGGAACTGTTTTGATGTCATTGATTTGGTGTAATTGGTGTTGTTCTGCCTTCGGGCTGCTGTTGTTCGGTTTTTGTTGTTCTTTATCAGTTTTTTGCTGGATCTCTCTCTATACATATATAGATGTTTGCTGTTCAAAAAAAAAAGGTGAGGTCAGGAACTAGACCATACCATTAAAAACGGTCAGGTAATCCTTCTATATTAATAACCGGGAAAACCAAAACATTAAACTCAAAAAACGTGTACTTTGTGCATAAATAATTGTACCTCGTTCCGGGCCAAATTTGGGTTATAGTGTCGTAGATAATTTTCCAATTGCAAATTGCAATGAGTGTCTAAATAAAAGAAACCAAATCCTTAGCCACTTGTACATCCAGCTTGAATTTCATCGACACCTGATCCCACCTTGTAGGATCTTGCTCCTACATTCTCACAATTAAGATTATATTTATAACAAGGTGAATCGATTTTGGATTCTATAATGATTTTGTATTTATGTGAGAAGTGTGTTATTAGAAGCTCTCTTAGAACCTTCCTTAACGTATCGGTTAGGATGGAAGGTATCCTATCCAAATCTCACATAATTATTTATTTAATTAATTTTTATTTTAAAATTATACAAAATAAATAAAAAGTATCATTTAATAGCGATTCACAGAGCACTAAAACCAATGGTTTGTATTTAGTAGGATAGACTTTGCGATTCAAAAAAGGGATAGCGACACAACTTGTTGTCCACTTACCCACTATCCAAATGTAACTTATTTTGGGATGATGAAATGAGAAAGAAATCTATTAATTCTGGAAAAAAAAAAAAGAAATTTCATTTAATTGAATTAACTTAATTTTTTTTTTATTAATTAACTTCATATTTGTCAACTTTACCACAAACATTTTGGCTTAAAAAATGGGGTTGAGACAAGGAGACCCTTTGTCTCCTTTTCTCTTTGTCTTAGCAACAGAGGTGAAGAATATGTTTTGATTCAAGCGGCAAAGTTGGATTTATTCCATGGGCTTAATCTCCATAATGATTGGCTGATAATGTTCTTTTAATCGGCGGATGGTCAAGACACAACGTTAGAAGCCTTAATAAATTTCTTCGCTGACTTTTCTTGACATCGGGGCTCAAAGTGAATTATGATGTGACACCCGGCATGTTTAGGTCAACATTTTATAAACACATAAAGTCTACCTTAGCGAGAAACGTTTATTAAACATACTTAACGAGGTCAGTTGAGTCAGAACACAGTCCGTATTGTCCGGGGTTCAATGATTTGGAGGATCATTGGGGTGATCACACACACACACACACACACACACGTTACGAGTCCCGTTGTTGGTGAATTACATAAACTAAATTAAGTGTTATGCGTAGATTGATTCTTATGTGGTGGATTATATGCAAATATGTGTTTAAATGTTGTGTAGATAATTATCCATGCTTGTATATGTTAAACATAGATTAAGATTGCATGTTCATGTGTTAGGATGCGTTAAAATGCGTTAAATACGACAAACTGGAAAAACTAGAAAACATAGGTCCAGGTTCGACCCATAGCGTGGGGGCGAACCTGTAAAGATACATTCGACCCTGAATAAGGGGCGAATGTGGGTACATTCGACGTTGTGAGAGGGGCGAATGTGGACTAGTATAAATACCACACTTTGTCATTTTTCATCATTTCACAAACCCTAAACGTCTCCAAACACTCTCTAGCAACTTTAATCATTGGGGAAGGAATTTTTGCCCTTGTTTTCCACAATCTAACCTACAAACATCTTCTAAACAAAGATCTAAGGTGTGTTCTTCATCCTAAATACTTTTTAAAGCATTTTGATTCGTTTTCATTAAACCCCAAGAGTCCAAATCTAATTCAAACATGTTTTCATGGATAAAAACCTTCCTAATATCTTTCCAAACAAAACCTATTCATAAACAATGAGTTTTCATACAAATTAACATGTGTTAATGGTGTTTTATGTGGTGTTATGTATTGTTTGATGATTGATTGCTGTATAGATGTTATAACAACGATTTAGGACTGTTATTTATGATGATTTATGATTGAGATAGGTTACAATTGATTATTGACGATGTTTTGCTCATTTTGGGGATTTTGGGTTAGATCTAGGGCTTGTTCATGATGATAGTGATAAGGATATGATTGGGGGTTTCTTGTTCATGATAATTTGAGTATATTAAGTTGATTATTGATTGATTTCAGAAAGATTCCTAATTGGATAAAGATTGCATGTGTTTGATGTGACATCTCCATAATATGCTATTTCGGGTAACTTGTAAAACGGACGGATTTCGGGATAAAATTGGTAGGGTTTTGTGGGAATAAGTTAATGATAGTTTGACTGCTGTGATTGGTGATGTTTCGTGATGTTTTCGGACCGTTTAGATGTGTTTTGGTGCGTTTTATGAAGTTTTGCAGCAAAGGGTCAAACGTGGAACTCATTCGACCCTTCGTGGGGTTGAATGTGGCTCAAATGGGTCGAATGTGGCTCTAATGAGTCGAACGTGGCTTCTGGGGGTCGAACGTGGCTTTTGGGGGTCGAACATGGCTCCTAGGGGTCGAATGTACACCATAGGGTCGAATGTGGGTGCTTGGGGGTCGAATGTGGGTGCCTGGGGTCGAATCTGGGTGTCTGGGGTCGAATTAACATGTGTTAGGGGCGAATTAACATACATTAAGGTCGAATAAACATATGTTAGGGTCAAATAAACATGTGCTAGGTAGAATGAACTTGTGAATAGGTTGAATGAACATCATGGGGGTTGAACCAAGGGTCCATGGGTGGAACCAGAAGCCCATGGGGTCGGACCAAACCCAGAAATCTTCCGGTTCGACCTTACGATTTCGTATATGCGATTTTTTATGCAAACTAAGTGTTTTATGCTTGAAACTTATGTGTTAACCTTATGTGCATGACTAATTGATGTAATGGGTCACCAACGGGATGTCGGGTCTGTCTGGTATGTCCGATTAACGTTTAAAAGCACTTTTTAACACACGCAGTCATGATTTGGACAATCGGGGACTAGTTAGCCTTCGGGGTAGTAGTCATCACACTTATGTAAACTCATTGATAGGTTGTCATTAGTTGGGATTATCATACACGTGTTGGATTTCTAGTTATCAAAAGACGCACTCTAAGGTGAGTTTCACGGCCCCACTCTTTTACTGGTTTTACATTTTCGGTGGAGAAAACATGCTGTATTCTTTAAACGTGTGTCAATTATGTTTTCATAAAAGGCGTGTCAACTATGTTTTCATGAAATGTGTGTCAATTATGTTTTGGTATTCACGAATTCATTGGGTTTTGGAGTATTCATTATGTTTTGGAGTATTCATTATATTACTATGCGATCTTTGGAAGTCCCGGGGAGAACCATGAATGTGCGGGGATGCACAACGGGGGATATGTGGATAGATCTATTTGGGCTTGACCCGCCCCACTCGTCGACTGGAGGTCGGACGGCTGCATGTTGTCTCTTAGGTATTCAGTATTCAGTATTCATAGTATTCGAGTCCAGTAATGGTTTTCCAATCGCAGTAGTAACAGGTATTCATATGTTTTTCATGCATATGGTCTGGGTTGACCATGGGTATTCATTTGGAGTCAGGATTCATTGGAGTCGGTATTCATTAAAAACCTATGAACTCACCGGCATTATTTGCTGATGTTTTTAGCATGTTTGTCTCAGGTCGCTAAGGTAGCAGCTATCGTTAGGCGCACGGAGCCTCATGGCGTCTAGGAATCATAAGCATGTTTTGATTAAAAATTTCAGACTTCACTTTCATTTGCAATAACATATTATGCTTCCGCTGTGTTGGAACAAATTTTGTAAAATTTAATGAGCAGTTTACGTTGTTTTCATATCATATAGTGTCGTTTATTGTGACCATTGACTTGGATCCTGGTTTGTCACGCGCCTCGCGGTAAAACTCCGCAAGTGGAAATTTGGGGGTGTGACAGATTGGTATCAGAGCCAATGGTTATAGTGAACTAGGACTGCATGTAGAGTCTAGTCTATAGCCGAGTATCACACACATTAGACGGTCACACATATTTACGAGTCATCTCATTTGGTAAACATACTAACCTTGTCGGGGTGTCGGTGTCCTCATCACACAGTATCACATTATCTATCTTTTGTTATTCCTACCTTGGTTCTATCTTCTTCTTCGGGTTTGAAGATGAAGGGGCTTATCGCTTATACTTGGCAGTAGTGTACATTGGGGTGGCTTCGACACACTTTTGAGATTTTTCTGGGATTTGGATATCTCCCCTCTCTGCTCTAATGTACATACTTGCCTACACACACACACACACTATCATGCACTAGTACTTGTCATAGTACACTCCTGAGTGACTGTTCACTTGGGGATCCTCGTGCGATAACAGTTTCTTTCAGGAATGTGGGTGTCGGGTGATTGGAAGTTCTAGCTAGGAGCACGCCTAGAGGACCATGTAGAGCGATTTGTTATTTCGGGTGCACACGTAATCATAAATCGGAATGCACGAAAATCTTGGTGGACTTCGTGTTCGGACTAATGGTCATGCTGGAACCACATTCTGAATTCGTTTGGTCACTTGTAGCTTGACCTATTGGTAGTACTGAGTGTCTTGTCTCATGTTTGGTAGAACATGTCTGGTCGTACTGGTGGACGTCGTGGTGGCGGCGGGGGTCGCAATGGTGGTGGACGAGGTAGTGGGAACATCACCATGACGCAGGCGGAGTTGGAGCACTTGTTGCAGCAGCAGTTGAACGTCGCGTTGGCTGCTTTCCAGGCTGCTCAGTAGACCCTGGGAAATACTAATCAGGTGCAGTCTGGGCGCACCTAAAAGAAGTTCATGGACTGTAATCCCCATTACTTCAATGGGACTGAAGGGGCAGTGGGACTACTTCGGTGGTTAGAGAAGATCGAATCGGTGTTTGCCATGTGCAACTGTCCCGACGCTGATCGCGTTATGTATGCTTCTGCTACTTTGGAGGGACATGCTTTGACCTGGTGGAACTCTGCCACTGTTAACCTTGGCCAGGGTGAGGCCAATGCTATGCCGTGGTCTGAGTTTATTCTGATGTTGTGAGCGGAGTATTGCCTGAGGGACGAGATCATGAAGTTGGAGCACGAGTTTTGGAATCTGAAGATGGTTGGGTTGGAGATCGAGGAGTTTACTGCTAGGCAGAACGAGTTGGCTGTGATGTGCCCCGGTTTGGCTACACCGGAGTATCGGAGGATTGAGCACTACGTTGCTGGGCTAGTACTGGAGATTGCTGGGCTTGTTGCTGCCGCTGATCACACTACTATGTTGGCCACTGTTCGGGCAGCTCACAAGCTGACCCACATGAAGGTTGCTGAGGGCGTTCTACCTCCGAGGGGTGCTGCTGTAACAGCCCCTGCGGACAACAAGAAGATGTGGGAGAGTGCTGGGAAGAACACTGGGTCGTCACAACCGCAGGTTAAGAGGCAGGACGTTGTGGGAACGTCATCCGAGCAGAGGTCTGGGGGTTATACTAGGAAACTCTCGAAGTGTGGCGAGTGTGGGTTCCATCATACAGGTGATTATGAGAGGTTTCGTTGTCGTCGGTGTCAGTGTTTTGGTCATCATGCTAAGGACTGTAGGACTACTCTTCAGCTACAACCGGCACAGGCCACTACTGCTACTACCATTGCTACTGCTCCTTAGGGGAGGTAGGGATGTTATCACTGTGGGGATAATGGACACTTCAAGCGGGATTGTCCTAAGCTGAAACAAGCTGAGGGTGGCGGTCGAACTGCTCCGGCTCATGTTTATGTCATCGGTGCTAGGGAGAACGAGGAGGATCCTGATACTGTTACTCGTGAGTATTCTTTTCTTGATTCTCGTTATGCTTGAATTCATTCTCATTCACATTGTTTGGCGTTTCGTATTCAATATGTGCATTCAGTCTGGTACTTGGTCATCGTTTTGCATTCATGGGTCTGATGTGGGTCCTTTGGAGATGCGACTTGGACGGTACCAGTGTGTCATTTATACTGATCACAGTAGTCTCTAGTAGGCCTTCGATCAGGAGGATTCATTGTTTTGTATTAACTTTGGGGAGGGCGGTTCCCCGACATAGAGTATCTGTTGTTATCATTCTTCGTTCGTGGATATCATTTCGTTTGCATTATGAGAGACGTTACATGGGTTAGGTCGGCACTCGTTACTGTCGAAGAGTGAATCTCGGGGCGAGATTCCTTTCAACAGGGGGATGATGTGACGACCGGGAAAAAAATTTCTTTTTATCGCTTCGTTCTCTTCAACTTCGGGAAAATTTCAGGACGAAAATTCTTTCAATAGGGGATGACGTGACACCCGACATGTTTAGGTCAACATTTTATAAACACATAAAGTCTACCTTAGCAAGAAACATTTATTAAACATACTTAACGAGGTCAGTTGAGTCAGAACACAGTCCGTATTGTCCAGGGTTCAATGATTAGGAGGATCATTGGGGTAATCACACACACACACACACGTTACGAGTCTCGTTGTTGGTGAATTACATAAACTAAATTAAGTGTTATGTGTAGATTGATTCTTATGTGGTGGATTATATGCAAATACGTGTTTAAACGATGTGTAGATAAGTATCCATGCTTGTATATGTTAAACATAGATTAAGATTGCATGTTCATGTGTTAGGATGCGTTAAAATGCGTTAAACACGACAAACTGGAAAAACTAGAAAACATAGGTCCAGGTTCGACCCATAGCGTGGGGGCGAACCTGGGAAAGAATCTTGGTTTGACCCACAATGTAGGGGCGAACCTGGGATGGGAAAACCATATAAGTTCATTCAACCTGTAAAGATACATTCGACCCTGAAGAAGGGGCGAATGTGGGTACATTCGACGTTGTGAGAGGGGCGAATGTGCACTAGTATAAATACCACACTTTGTCATTTTTCATCATTTCACAAACCCTAAACGTCTCCAAACACTCTATAGCAACTTTAATCATTGGGGAAGGAATTTTTGCCCTTGTTTTCCACAATCTAACCTACAAACATCTTCTAAACAAATATCTAAGGTGTGTTCTTCATCCTAAATACTTTTTAAAGCATTTTGATTCGTTTTCATGAAACCCCAAGAGTCCAGATCTGATTCAAACATGTTTTCATGGATAAAAACCTTCCTAATATCTTTCCAAACAAAACCTATTCATAAACAATGAGTTTTCATACAAATTAACATGTGTTAATGGTGTTTTATGTGGTGTTATGTATTGTTTGATGATTGATTGCTGTATATATGTTATAACAATGATCTAGGACTTTTATTTATGATGATTTATGATTGAGATAGGTTACAATTGATTATTGACGATGTTTTGCTCATTTTGGGGATTTTGGGTTAGATCTAGGGCTTGTTCATGATGATAGTGATAAGGATATGATTGGGGGTTTCTTGTTCATGATAATCTGAGTATATTAAGTTGATTATTGATTGATTTCAGAAAGTTTCCTAATTGGGTAAAGATTGCATGCGTTTGATTTGACATCTCCATAATTTGCCATTTCGGGTAACTTGTAAAACGGACGGATTTCGGTATAAAATTGGTAGGGTTTTGTGGGAATATGTTAATGATAGTTGACTGCTGTGATTGGTGATGGTTCGTGATGTTTTCGGACCGTTTAGATGCGTTTTGGTGCGTTTTATGAAGATTTGCAGCAAAAGGTTGAACGTGGAATTCATTCGACCCTTCGTGGGGTCGAATGTGGCTCAAATGGGTCGAATGTGGCTCTTAGGGGTCTAATGTATCACCATAGGGTCGAATGTGGGTGCCTGGGGGTCGAATGTTGGTGCCTGGGGTCGAATCTGGGTGTCTGGGGTCAAATTAACATGTGTTAGGGGTGAATTAACATACGTTAAGGTCGAATAAACATATGTTAGGGTCAAATAAACATGTGTTAGGTAGAATGAACTTGTGAATAGGTTGAATGAACATCATGGGGGTCGAACCAAGGGTCCATGGGTTGAACCGGAAGCCCTTAGGGTCGGACCAAACCCAGAAATCTTCCGGTTCGACCTAACGACTTCATATATGCGATTTTTGATGCAAACTAAGTGTTTTATGCTGGAAACTTATGTTGCATGACTAATTGATGTAATGGGTCACCAACGGGATGTCAGGTGTGTCTGGTATGTCCGGTTAACATTTAAACGCACTTTTTAACACACGTAGTCAAGATCTGGACAATTGGGGACTAGTTAGCCTTCGGGTTAGTAGTCATCACACTTGTGTAAACTCATTGATAGGTTGTCATTAGTTGGGATTATCATACACGTGTTGGATTTCTAGTTATCAGAAGACGCACTCTAAGGTGAGTTTCACGGCCCCACTCTTTTACTGGTTTTCATTTTCGGGGGAGAAAACATACTGTATTCTTTAAACGTGTGTCAACTATGTTTTCATAAAAGGTGTGTCAACTATGTTTTCATGAAAGGTGTGTCAACTATGTTTTGGTATTCACGAATTCATTGGGTTTTTGGAGTATTCATTATGTTTTCAAGTATTCATTATGTTTTGGAGTATTCATTATGTTTTCAAGTATTCATTATGTTTTGCAGTATTCATTATATTACTATGCGATCTTTGGAAGTCCCGGGGAGAACTATGAATGTGCGGGGATGCACAACAGGGGAAATGTGGATATATCTATTTGGGCTTGACCCGCCCCACTCGTCGACTGGAGGTTGGACGGGTGCATGTTGTCTCTTAGGTATTCAGTATTCAGTATTCATTCGGGCAAGTATCCAGTAATGGTTTTCCAATCGCAGTAGTAACAGGTATTCCTATGTTTTGCATGCATGTGGTTTGGGTTGACCATGGGTATTCATTTGGAGTCAGTATTCATTGGAGTCGGTATTCATTAAAAACATGTGAACTCACTGGCATTATTTGCTGACATTTTAAGCATGTTTGTCTCAGGTCGCTAAGGTAGCAGCTATTGTTAGTCGCACGGAGTCTCACGGCGTCTAGGAATCATAAGCATGTTTTGATTAAACATTTCAGACTTCACTTTCATTTGCAATAACATATTATGCTTCCGCTGTGTTGGAACAACTTTTGGAGAAATTAATGAGCAGTTTACGTTGTTTTCATATCATATAGTATCGTTTATTGTGACCGTTGACTTGGATCCTAGTTTGTCTTGCGTCTCGCGGTAAAACTCCGCAAGTGGAAATTTGGGGGTGTGACATATTAGAAATGTCACATTTTCGGTATTGGCGCCAACGATCAGGAAATCTCTTCTTTTGCTAGAATTCTTGGATGCAAGGTTGGTAGCTCCGAAATGTGTGTTATAGAAAATGGAGGCGATAAGAAGAGATTTTTTATGGGGTAAAAGTGGAGAAAGATGCAAGTTAAGATGGGTTAAATCGGAGAAAATCGTTAAACCAAAAGAGCTTGGTGGTTTGGGAGTCGGTAACATAAAAGATTTTAATTTAGCTATGATTTCTAAGTGAGATTTTGATAGCTGAGGATCAACCACAAAGAGTGAATGTTTTCAAACACAAATAGGCTAATCACTTCACGTGGAGTTAGGTTAGCCTTCAAGTGCGCAGGTTTTTACACGGCACTGGTACACTCATAAGTCATTCCACTTCCTACCAAAACACCCACAAGACCATTTACTAAGTTGATTGATTAATTAATTAATTCATCAAACAAAGATATAATAGTAGGAATTCCCAAGAACACAAAACATCAATCTAACTAAAGATAAAATATATAAATCCATACCAAATTAGTCTTCACCATAACAACACTCTATGAATCCTAGCCAAACAATGGCATTAAAACAAGCTCACTAATCATGGTGAGGGTTGATGGTGGATTGGGAGAGTTTTTGTGACGGATGGTGTTTCTCTTAAGGCTCACTTGGGCAAACTATATATGGAGTGATCCCAAAGTCCAATGGTCGCTTGCAAGACCCTAAAACAACAGAAATGTGGGAGAGAACTGAGTGGGATGCCAAAATAAGAAGTGGAGGCCTCTATTTATAGCCAAACTGGTAAGGGCTGCACAACCGTGCTTCAGGGGGTGCACGTCCGTGCCAAACATCTAGGGAGCAGTCGTAGTCCTTTCTGGCAGATTCTGTTGGGTTTGTAGAGGAACATGACCATGCTTATCATGGATCACACCCGTTCTTAGCCACGTGCGCAACCGTCTTGTTAGTTTTGGTCTCCCGAGCCTTGTAGTGCACGACCGTACACCCCTTTAGCGCGCATGTGCATGTTTTTTTGGTCAGTTTTGGAACCTTCCGCGAAGCTAGGATCGGTAATAGTGACCATGCAAACCCGTGCACGACCATGCAAGCCCGTGCTAGTTGACTTTTTCCTTCTATTGACTCTCAATTGTTGATTTATTAACCAGGAACTAGTGCACGACCTATGCGCGACGGTGAAACATCTGATGCTGCTCTCAAAATTTTCAATTCTTCATCTTTGGTGTCATTTTTATCTCCTTTTCACACCTTGACACCCAAAACCCGCAATTATCAAATAGGAAGGATTAAACATGATAAACTCATGATAAAAGCATGATTTTGGTGCAAAATGGAGTGTAAATGCACATGTAAGATTTGTGTAATTCTCAGCACATCAATATACCTCGCGGTTGCCATCCATCCATCTGTTGTACCTGAACACATGCATAAAACGAGTTTGGGTCAGCAATTATGCGGGTGAGTTTGTGTAAGTAGTTAAGTGGATCCAAAACACAAGTTTATCATTTCAAAAGCATGTATCCAAGTTCATACAGTTTAACATATAGTGATGTACAAGAGACACCACAAACCTAGCACAAAATCTATCTACTGCCATTATATTGACCTGGCAAAATACATGCCACAACGGCATGAAGACCTCAGTGGAGGGTTTCCTGATTCCCTATTCCCGAGTCCACTATGTGTAAGGGACTCCCCAAGTAGTACTACCCATATATTAAGTGGTCTAAATCCCTTGGGTTAATGAATGTGAGTCCTCGTGTCTGGAAGCAAGTATCTTGTAACATCAAGTAGTTCAAACACAAAGGTATATGTTCACCCTAAAACAGTAAAACAAAAAAAAGGAGAAGTACATGAAGGTCACATTGACATGGTATTATGTTAAGTCACACGGTCATACAATATCCCAAGTCAGGAGCCCATCTATCCTTAGCACACAAGGTCCTATGGTAATCATAAACATCAGTGGGGCTAACCGAAAATTGCGGTTACATGTGTGGACGAGCTAAGACTATAGATTGTTATTGTTGAATTTATTCTAATTATCGATTGTAGTTTTATTCATCTCATTTATATATTATGTATAGTTCTTAACCCGAGGTTTTACGTGTTTATCTAATTGTCCTTTCCTATTCGTGTTTATTATTCGAGTTATAAGTAAAACTTGATGGCTATTGTTCGTGCAATCTTACATAGTCCCAGGCACTAGCTCCTCAAATCCAATATGTTCCACATATTCAGTATGTTCAAATGCCCATTCAGCAATAGGGCCAACAGAAAATGCCTTACACTGTTGGTCAACCTCCACAAACTCAACAACCCAGTCAACAAAGTCTTTTTACCTCAGGGTATGTGATTGGAGTAGCATTCCATATGACACATCTGATTGCAGTCAAGATGCTGACAACAAGATCTTTGACATCAACTCGGGAGAACCAGATAATGGCCAGAAGAATTTTGCCTTAATGGCTTTTGAGGGATCTTCCTCTACTTTTGCATTATCACAAGTTTAACAAGCTTTCTAAAGCTTTGTTCAAATTCATGCAAAGAAGCTTTGGATTTAATAAGAGAAACAAATGTGTATCTACAAGGCAAAGCCAATGACTCAAGAAGAAAATATAGCCAAATGAAATATGATTTAGAATGAAAACTTTCTTCTAAAACAAAGGAAATTTCTAAATTGACTAATAATGCTATTGAAATTCAAGCACAGATAAAAATCATGGTAGAAAACCTAGGAAATGTCAGAAAAGAACTTGTTGACCCCAAGGTTAATTGTGAAACTTGGGTTGAGTCATGTAGAGGCTATCAAATGCTTCTTAACAAACAAAGTGCATCAAATGTTAAGTTTGGCATTGGATACAATCACACGGAATCACCAACTGATTTTACTCCTAAAACTGCTGATGATGGGAGTGAAATGATTCAAAATAAAACTTCTGAATTAAAGGAAAGTGAACCTTTTCATCAGATCTTTCTCACCATTGCTGATGAAAGCTCATCAGAAGTTTAGAACCCTGACATTAAACCTTCAGTAGTTGCTTCTACATCAGAAGTTGCGATCCTGAAAACTACTGAAGACAAAATTGAAAATGCTGAAAATGTTAGAAAAATGCCTTCCAAAACCACTGACACTATTAAAATGAAAGGAAAGGCAAAACCATGTGAGGTGTCTGGACTGTTTAACAACACATTAGAATTTTGTAGATACATAAAAGGAAATCAATTTAACAAGAAAATCAAACAACTGGCTGTGGGAGAACAAATAAAAAAGGATTTTGAAAAGACCTTTTATCCCAACATACAATAGTCAAGCAAAACCTTTCCAAGAAAAAGACTGTTAAAACTCAACTCCAGTCTTATTCTCAAAAACAAAATTCTTCTTCAGAAGTTAGACCCAAACCTTCAGTAGTTTCACAAACTACCGAGGTTAATAAATTGATACAAATGGTAAAACTTCTGATGACCAAAGTTGATAGTGAACCCAAAAAGGTTTCCACCGTTGCACTAAACAACAAATTAATGGCTTAAATGACATGGATTCCTAAAAATGGTCCTAACCAAACTGTTACTCTTCTTGTTCTCAAGAGTAAACCCAAAGCCAAAGTGGCTTGGGTCCTTAAAACTAACTAATCTATTCTTTGTGCAGAGGGTCTCCCGAGGTCTTAATAGCATTTGGTATGTTGAGAGTGGAGGCTCAATGCACATGACAGGATGCAGGTACCTAATCAACAGTTTCATAAATCAAAGAGAAGGATCTGTGTCCTTTGGGAACAATGCTTAGGTATATGTACTTGGATACAGTACAGTATCCTTAGGCAAAGTACAGTTTGACAAGATCAATCTGGTTGAAAATCTAGAATACAACTTGCTGAGTGTATCTCAAATGTGTGATAAAGGATATTCCTTCTTTTTCACTAAACATGCTTGTAAGATCATTTCATCAGAAGGCCAATAGTTGATTGAGAAGATTATAAATGATCATACTTTGCCGATTGCCAAAAGATGTGGCAATGTCTATGCTTTAGACATTGAAAAAAAACAAAGTATTAAACAACACTACTTGTTTCTTCTCAAAAGCATCAACTACTGAAACAGACCTTTGGCATAGGAGACTTGGCCATGTGAACTTTAAAACCATAAACAAAATCACAAAAACGTGCTTGGTCAAAGGTCTACCCTTGAAGGCATATTAATGTAAAGAACATTGTGTCTCCTATCTTAAAGGGAAACAACATAAGTCCTCCTATAAGTCCATTGAAAAATCTAAAACCACTTCATGTCTTCAATTACTCCATATGGACTTATTTGGACAAGTCAAGATCATGAGCCTTGGTAAGAAGAATTATTGCTTGGTCATCATTGGTGACTATTCAAGATTCACATTGGTTTTCTTCTTATTTCCAAGGATGAGGCAGCTGAGATAATCAAATTCTTCATTCTACAAGTAGAGAAGCAATATTCTCTTTCTGTCAAAGTCATCAAAAGTGACAATGGGACAGAGTCCAGGAACAAATATCTAGATGATTTCTGCTTGTCTAAAGGGATTGTTAGATAGTTTAGCATTCCTAGAACTCCTGAATAAAATGGTGTTCTAGAAAGGAAGAACATGACATTAATCGAAGTAGCCAGAATAATGTTAGCTGATTCAGGCCTACCACTCTATTTTTGGGCTAAACCAGTTAACACAGCTTGTTATGTTCATAACAGGGTCCTTATCAACAAAAGACATTCCAAGACAGCATATGAAGTCCTTCATAGCATTAAGCCTCTTATCTCCTTCTTTAGGGCTTTTGGATGTCAATGTTTTATTCTAAACATTAAGTACTCTATTTCAAAATTTCTGCTAAAGTTGATTCAGGTTACTTTCTTGGTTATTCTTCCACAAGGAAAGCATACAAAGTCTTCAATTCAATAACCAAGATAGTAGAAGAAACACTGAATGTCATGTTTAATGAGTCAAAACATGCACTCATTCCAGCACATCCTGCTGAACTTTTTAACCTTGACAGTTTTAACTATTTACCTGACAAGGCTGTCAGCAACTCATCAAAACACATTTATTATGGTAATCAAGGGTTTGATTATGGTCCTCCTTCATGGACTCCCAATACAGCCTGCAAATCAACTCCAAAACCGACAACTATTGATTCAGAAGCTTAAACTTTTGATATAGTTCTTCAAACTTCTGCAATTCAAACTCCTGAATCAGAAGTTATCAATATAAGTAGTTTGTTTGAAGACACAACAAAGCCTATTATTCAACACCAAGAATAACTCATTGAACACAGAGATCATCCATTGGATCAAATTATTGGTGATATAGCTTCAGGGGTGTTGACAAGAAACCAGCTTTCCAACTTCCGTTTTTACACTGCCTTCATTTCACAGTCGGAATCTAAGAAATACCAACAAGCTTTAATAGATAACAACTGGGTTGAAGCCATGCAGGATGAGTTGCTACAATTCAAAAAGCAACAAGTTAGGGAAATCTGTGCCTTACCTCCTAACAACTTACCAATTGGCACAAGATGGGTTTACAGAAACAAACGAGATGAAGCTGGTATAATCATTAAGAACAAGGCAAGACTGGTGGTTCATGGTTTTTTTTTACAAGAAGAGGGAATTGATTATGATGAAACCTTTACACCAGTAGCAAGACTTAAAGCCATCAGGTTATTTTTAGCTTATGCAATTTCCAACAAAATTAAAGTTTTTCAAATGGATGTTAAAAGTGCATTTCTTTATGGAAAAATAAAAGAGGAAGTGTATGTTTGTCAACCACATGGGGTTGAGGATCATTCTCATCCTGATTGGGTGTACAAACTGGACAAGGCTCTATATGGGCTAAAACAGGCTCCAAGAGATTGGTATGACACAATTTCCACATTTTTATTGAAAAATCACTATACAAGAGGTTCCGTTGACAAAACTCTTTTCATAAAGCATGTTGGAAATCACCTCTTGCTTGTTCAAATTTATGTTGATGATATCATTTTTGGTTCAACAAACACCAAACTGTGTGATGATTTTAAAAAACTTATGCAATCAAAATTTGAGATGAGTACCATGGGAGAACTGTAGTATTTCCATGTTCCACTCCCATGTGTCCTACCACACAAGTTGAACCATATCATGGAACACAGGTTGACCAAACCATGTATAAATGTATGATTGGTTCCCTACTATACTTAACTGCTTCTAGGCCAGACATTATGTTTTCAACATGTGTTTGTGCCAGGTATTAATTAGCTCCAAGGGAATTACATCTCATTGCAGTCAAAATAATTTTCAGATATCTGAAAGGAACTCCAACATTGGTAATTTGGTATCCTGCTAACACTCATAACAAATTAATAGCTTTTTTAGATAGTGACTATGTAGGGTGTAACATGTCATGAAAATCAACATCTGGTGGATGTCAATTCATAGGGAACTGTCTGGTGTCTTAGCTATCAAAGAAGCAAACTTCTGTGGCAATATCAACTACAGAGGCAAAGTATATTGCAGTTGCAAGCTGTACATCACAGATTCAATAGCTTAAAAATCAACTTCTTGATTATGGAATCAAAGAAACCAAGACTCCACTACTGATAGACAACACCTCAGCCATTAGCATCATTTGTCACACCCTCAAATTTCCACTGCGGGGTTTTACCGCGAGGCGCATGACAAACCAGGATTCAAGTCAACGGTCACAATAAACGACACTATAAGAAGTACGTAATCAAAACATAAATTTCATAAGCGGAAGCATTTTAAGTATTTAATCTCTACAAAACCGTGTTCCCAAGTATCCAAGACACTTATTACAAAACATGCTACTAATCCTAGACGCCAATGCAGACTCGTGCGCCTAGTCCAACCGGTGCTACATTAGCGACCTGAGAAAAACATGTCAAAAAGACGTCAACATATATAATGTTGGTGAGTTCACAGGTTTGTTCAATATGTTACCAAAATAGTTACCAAAGCGTTACCATGTCCATACTATACCAATGTTACCAAGTACGCTAGCTAGGCGTATGTTTTATTACTACTACGATTGGAAAACCATTACTAGACACGTTTAGCAATGTTTAGCAATGTTCAGCCTGAATGTTCAACATGTTACCAATGTTACCAGTTCGAGACAATATGCACCCGCTCGGCCCTCCAAGCCGACGAGTGGGGCAGGTCATGCCTAATAGATCTATCCACATTTCCCCCGTTGTGCATCCCCGCACATTCATGGTTTTCCCCGGGACTTTAAAAGATCGTATAGCAATGCAAAGTTAAAACCATAGTATGAAATATGTTACCAAAATAGTTTAGCGCATGTTTTCTCCCTCAAAAGTTAAAGCTGTAAAAGTGGGGCCGTGAACTCACCTTAAGTTGCGTTCTTCAGTAATATAAGAGAACCTAGCCCTTGATAATCCCACTACCGGAGATCTATTAAAATGTTTACATAAGTGTTCTGACTAATAACCATAAGGTTATCTAGTCCCCGATTGTCCAGATCGTGACTAAGTATGTTTTAAAACGTACTTAAGTGTTCAACCGACACACTAGTCCTACCCGATATCCCGTTGGTGACTCATTACCCTAACTAATCAAGTACACATAGATTACACACAAGGTTCAAGCATAAAACACTTAGTTTGTATCAAAAATCTCATTTTTAAATCAATAGGGTCGAACCAGGAAAATAAATCCACCTTCGCCCCTTTTTAAGCCTCATTCGACCGTTTGAAAGCCACCTTCGACCGTTTTAAACAGATTCGACCAAACTGTCCAGGTTCGACCCTAGGATTCCACATTCGACCACTCGATTGGTCGAATGTGCCCAGGTTCGACCCTGACAGATTACTTTTCCCAAAAAACGCTTCAAAAACATCCAAAAACATCCCGAAACATTATCAAACACTGCAGTTAAGCATGATAACTTATCCCTACAAAACCCCACCAATTTTGCCCCCAAACCTATTCGTTTTAGCCCTTTCCCAAAATGGCAAAGATTATGGAAGTGTCACATCATGCATGTAATCTTTACCCAATTTGGAAACTTTTCGAAATCAATACATAGTCATCTTAAAATGTTCAGTTTATCATGTAATTGAAAACCCCCAATAGTTCTATTGATAATACTAATATGCAACAAGCCCTAGATTCAATCAAATCCCCAAATTAGACTTGATATCATCATCTATCTAATTCTACCTTCAATAATCCTAAACTATCATCAATAGCAGCCCTAGATCATGTTTCTAGCATTAGTACAGCAGCAAATCATTAAATAACACATAATATCACA
This sequence comes from Ambrosia trifida, assembly GCA_028751855.1. Classification (NCBI taxonomy): domain Eukaryota; kingdom Viridiplantae; phylum Streptophyta; class Magnoliopsida; order Asterales; family Asteraceae; genus Ambrosia; species Ambrosia trifida. The sequence goes on along the minus strand of CM054131.1, from coordinate 43,062,964 downwards.
TAACACATAATTAACATATGTTTATTGATATGAAAACCTATGTTTAATGATAGGGTTTAGGTTTAGAAAGATGTTTATAAGGTTTTTATTAATAAAAACATCCTTAAAACAGATCCGGACATTTAGGGTTAGATAAAAACAAATTAAGATACTTGAACAAGGTTTAGAATTAAGAACACACCTTGGATTCTTGATTAGATGTTGTTGATAGGTTAGATTATGAAAAATAAGAGCAAAAACTCCTTCCTTAGTGATTAAAATCGTTTGAGGGTGTTTTGAGACGGTTAGGGGTTGTGAAATGGTGAAAAATGACAAAGTTTGGTATTTATACTAGTCCACATTCGCCCCTTTCACCTGGGCGAATGTACCCACATTCGCCCCTTTCACAGGGTCGAATGTGCTTTGTTCTGGTCGAATGAAATTCTTTCGTTTCCACATTCTAGGTTCGCCCCTTTAATAAGGGTCGAACCAAGGTTATTTTCCAGGTTCGCCCCCACGATGTGGTCGAACCTGGACCTATGTTTTTCTAGTTTTCCAATTTGTCGTGTTTAACGCATTTTAACGCACCTTAACACATGAACATGCAACCTTAGTCTATGTTTAACATATTTAAGCATGAATGATTATCTACACATCATTTAAACACATCTTTGCATATAATCCACCATATAACAATTAATCTACACATACACTTAATTAGTTTATGTAATTTCACCAACAACGGGACCCAGTACTAGTGTATTCCCAAAACGACTCCCAATGATCCTCCAGATCATTGAACCCTGGACAATCCTATCTTGACTCGACTCAACTAACCTAGTTAAGTCCGTTTATAAATGTTTCCCGCTAAGGTAGACTTAGGTGTTACTAAAATGTTTAAGCCAATTATGTCGGGTGTCACATCATCCCCACGTTGAAAGAATTTTCGTCCCGAAAATTGCACAAAGCCCAAAAATGAAAGAGATGGAAAGAATGAAACGAAAAGAAAATTTACCGGATGTCACATCACCGCCACGTTGAAAGGAATCTCGACCCGAGATTCTTTCAGCTTCAACAGTAACATGCCTAGATTCGAATGTGCGTTTCGGAAAAAAGATGAGGATGTTTAGCTTTCACCTGATCCTCCCATTCCCACGTGAACTCCGGTCCACGATTCGAGTTCCAATGAACTTTGACGATGCGGATTTTACTCCGACGAAGGCTACGAATCTTGTAGTCGAGAATCTCGACAGGTTCCTCCACAATGTGAAGACGATCATCAACCTTGATCTCTTCCAATGGTACAATGAGAGATTCATTAGCCAAACACTTCTTTAAGTTAGACACATGGAAGACGTTGTGAACACTACCGAGCTCCGCCGGTAAGTCAAGTCTGTATGCCACCGGCCCAATCCGTTCCAGGATTGCGAACGGTCCGACATAACGAGGTTTCAGCTTACCACGCTTTCCAAAGCGTATGACGCCCTTCCATGGTGAAACTTTCAGAAGTACCCTGTCCCCAACTTGGAACTCCAAAGGTTTGCGACGGCGATCGACATAGCTCTTCTGACGATCCCGCGCAGCAGCTAAACGGTTACGAATTTGTATGATTTTCTCCGAAGTTTCGTACACCAGTTCCGGACCAGTGAGCTGGCTCTCGCCCACCTCGGCCCAACAAAGGGGTGATCGACATTTCCGTCCGTAGAGAGCTTCGAACGGAGCTGCCTTGATACTAGAGTGATAGCTGTTGTTGTAGGAGAATTCCACCAACGGTAGGTGAATCTCCCAACTTTTGCCAAAATCGATAACACATGATCGAAGCATGTCCTCCAAGGTTTGAATCGTCCGCTCACTCTGTCCATCAGTTTGCGGATGATAAGCCGTACTCATATCCAACTGAGTACCCAAAGCTTTGTGCAGAGCCTTCCATAAACGCTAAGCAAAACGAGAATCATGATCAGAGATAATAGAAACAGGCACCCCATGCCGAGCAATCACCTCCTTAAGGTAAAGTCGAGATAACCGCTCGAGTCCATCAGTTTCCTTAATAGGTATGAAACGTGCCGATTTTGTCAACCTGTCAACGATCACCCAGATCATATCATAACCACTTGGTGACCTTGGTAGCTTGGTGACAAAATCCATCGTGATCCGCTCCTACTTCCATTCTGGAACCTCTGGTTGTTGCAGGAGACCAGACGGCCTCTGATACTCCACCTTGACTTTAGCGCAAGTCAAGCATTTACTCACGTAAGAAGCTATATCAGCCTTCATGTTTGGCCACCAATAAAGTATCTTCAAGTCCAGATACATCTTATCGGAGCCAGGGTGAATAGAATACCGGGATTTGTGAGCTTCATCCAAGACAAGCTCGCGTAATTCCCCGAACAAGGGAACCCAAACACGTCCCGCGAAATAGTGTAAGCCATCGGTCCTGAGTTCAAGATGCTTGTCAGCACTGTGCATAGTTTCAGCTTTAAGGTTCTCGTCCTTCAAAGCTTCCAACTGTGCAGAACGGATTCGGTCAGGCAATGAGGAATGAATGGTGAGCTGTAAGGCCCGAACACGACGAGGTTTCACGGACTCCTTCCTGCTCAAGGCGTCCGCCACAACGTTCGCCTTGCCAGGATGGTACTTGATAGCACAGTCATAATCGTTCAAGAGTTCAACCCAGCGACACTGCCGCATGTTTAACACCTTCTGGTTGAAAATATGCTGAAGACTCTTGTGATCGATGTATACATCACATTTGGTACCGTACAAGTAATGTCTCCAAATTTTCAACGCAAAGATCACCGCACCCAATTCCAAGTCATGAGTAGTGTAGTTCTTCTCATGAACTTCGAGTTGACGAGAAGCGTAGGCAATAACCTTCCCGCGTTGCATTAACACACAACCGAGACCACGAATAGAAGCATTACAGTACACAACGAAGTCATCCGTACCTTCAGGTAAAGACAAGATAGGTGCAGAACAAAGTTTAAGCTTCAGCATCTGAAATGATGATTCCTGTGGCTCACCCCAGTCAAACTTTCGGTCTTTCTGGGTAAGAGTGGTGAGGGGTTGAGCGATCTTCGAAAATCCCTCAATGAAACGACGATAGTAACCCGCAAGACCTAGGAATTGCAGCACCTCAGATGGCGTCTTTGGTGCTTCCAAGTCTTTAATAGCTTCGATCTTAGCCGGATCGACATGAATTCCCAGTTCATTCACCACATGCCCTAGGAATTGAACTTCACGTAACCAGAAATCACACTTTGAGAACTTAGCATACAACTGCTCCTGTCTTAACAGTTCCAAGACCAACCGTAAGTGTTCCTCATGATCCCTCTTGTTCTTAGAATAAACCAGGATATCGTCAATAAACACGATGACCAATTTATCAACGTAAGGTTTGCAAACGCGGTTCATCAAGTCCATGAACACCGCGTGTGCGTTAGTGAGACCAAAAGGCATGACCAAGAACTCAAAATGGCCATAACGAGTGCAAAAAGCATTCTTCTGGTTGTCGGCTTCCTGGACGCGCAACTGGTGATAACCAGACCGCAAATCAATCTTCGAGTACTAACTAGAGCCCTGGAGCTGGTCAAAGAGATCATCAATGCGAGGGAGAGGATAACGATTCTTGATGGTCACTTTGTTTAGCTCACGATAATCAATACACATGCGAAGAATTCCATCCTTCTTCTTCACAAACAAAATAGGAGCTCCCCACGGGGAAGAACTCGGTCGGATGAAACCCTTTTCCAAGAGTTCCTGCAACTGGCTGAACAACTCTTGCATCTCGGGAGGTGCAAGACGATACGGAGCCCGGGCGATAGGAGCTGCACCTGGAGTAAGATCAATGCTAAACTCAACCTGACGATAGGAGGGAGACCAGGTAGATCATCAGGAAACACATCGGGAAAATCACGAACCACTGGAATATCCTCGATCTTCTTCTCATCGTCAGTCGAAATGTTAACAAGTGCCAGAATGGCCGAACAACCCTTCCAAAGATACTTATGGGCTTTCATGCTAGAAATGATACTCAGCGGAGCATCGCCCTTCTCACCATGAACCGAAAGAGTCTCTCCATTAGGGAGAGGGATCCGAATAATCTTATCGAAACAAACAATCTCCGCACGATACAATGATAACTAATCCATGCCGACAACGACATCAAAACTACCCAGGGGTACCGGCATAAGATCAACGGGGAAAGACAAACCTGACAGTTCCAAGCGACATACCTAAGGGTGTGTGTCGCTTCGATTTTCTTACCATCAGCCAATTCTATTAAGTACTTAGCCTCTAAAGATGTGGGTACTATATCTAGCAATCGACTAATGTCCACAGATACGAAACTCTTATCGGCACCAGAATCAAACAAGACAGAAACATAGCGATCATTAAGAAGGAACGTACCGGTAACTATGTCTGGATCCTGCCTAGCCTCTGCAGATCCAATGACGAAAGCACGCGCAGTCTTGCCTCCGCCTCCGTTGTTCCCGTTACCGTTCCCGCCCCTCCCATTATCACCCTGCTTCAGCTTAGGACATTCACGCTTGAAGTGTCCCGTGTCACCAACAGTTATAGCACCCATGCTTCCCTGGAGTCCCCTGAGCAGCAGGAGCAGGAGTAGCAGCAGGAGTCTGAGTTGAGGTAAGTGACATCCTGCAATCCTTAGCAAGATGCCCCAACTGATGGCACCGATGACAGCGAGCCCGATGACAATTCCCCGAGTGGTGATAACCACACTTGTTGCACTTGGGATGCTTCCCAGCATACCCTCCCGACTTCTGCCCGAAGAAGACCCAGACGAATCAAACTTCTTCACCGGCTAAGATGGCGCTGGCACGACACTCTTCCCCACATTATCCCACTTCCTCTTTTTCCCTTCCGGACCCTTCACAGTAGTACCCTTAGGAGGCAAAGCACCTTCTGCCACCTTTAGGTTAGTCATCCGATGAGCCGATCGAACAACTTCAGCAAGAGTGGGAAGATTCCCAGCAGCCACTAACCCTGATATCTCCGGCACTAACCCAGATACGTAGTGCTCAATCCTCCTATACTCGGGTGTGTGCAAATCAGGGCACAATACCGCCAGCTCGTTCCTCCCCATAGTGTACTTCTCAATCTCGGACCTGACCATCTTGTAACTCCAGACCTCATGTTCCAAATTCTGTACCTCCTCCCTCAGACAGTACTCACTCCTCAACAGATGCACAAAATCCGCCCAAGGCATAGCAATAGCCTCTCCCAATCCCATGTTCTGGGCAGTAGCATTCCACCACGACAATGCAGGCCCCTCGAATGTCGAGTAACATACTTAACCTAGTCCCCAGCGGGACAGTTACACATAACGAACACAGATTCCACCTTCCCTAGCCATCGGAGCAGTCCCACCGCTCCCTCAGTTCCAGCGAAGTTATGGGGCTGATAATCCCGAAACTTCTTATAAGAGCACTGAGGTGGAGGTGGATTGACAGCGATAACCGAAACACGATACACGAATAAAATACAAACGAAAGAACATGACGCCCAAGAATGAGGCAAAGCCGACATAAATCAACTCACCGCCCATGGCATTAATCCCAGCCTGGAAAGTAGCCATAGCCATGTTCACTTGCTGCTGTAACAAGTCATTCAGTTCAGCTTGGGTCATGTTGATGTTACCACGACCACCGCCGCCCGCACGGCCACCGCCGCCACCACGGCCGCCGCCGCCACCACGACGTCCACCACCACGAGCACCAGACATGATTTAACAAATCAAGAAATCGAGGGATTCAGATTCACCTCTAGTGTCAACCACTAGAAAGTTACAAGAGTTAACTTGGGGACAACTTCAGGACTGTACATCTAAACTCAAAGTCCACCGAGATTTTCATGAATTTCAGTTTATTATTTCGTGTGCACCCGAAATGATAAACTGCTCTACATGGTCCTCCAAATGTACTCCTAGTCTAGACTCCGGTCACCGAATATCGTCACCTAGTATCGTGTTACGATAGGTGCAAGTGTAAGAAAGCATGTGTGTGCTAGAGTCAACAAATCAGCTTCTTCCTCTTCAATCCCGAAGAAGAACATAAGAGTAGGTAAGAACCCTAATAAAAGCGGATGATGTAACACAGAAGTATGATGATGATCATGATGTAAGGACACCCTGACAAAGTTAGTACGTATCCCATTAAGAGACTCAAAGTATGTGACCGTCTAGTGTGTGTGACTCGGTTATAGACCAGACTCTACATGCAGTCCTAGTTCACTATAACCATTGGCTCTGATACCAATCTGTCACACCCTAAAATTTCCACTGAGGGGTTTTACCGCGAGGCGCATGACAAACCAGGATTCAAGTCATCGGTCACAATAAACGACACTATATGAAGTACGTAATCAAAACATAAATTTCATAAGCGGAAGCATTTAAAGTATTTAATCTCTACAAAACCGTGTTACCAAGTATCCAAGACACTTATTACAAAACATGCTACTAATCCTAGACGCCAATGCAGACTCCTGCGCCTAGGCCAACCGGTGCTACATTAGCGACCTGAGAAAAACATGCCAAAAAGACGTCAACATATATAATGTTGGTGAGTTCACAGGTTTGTTCAATATGTTACCAAAATAGTTACCAAAGCGTTACCATGTCCATACTATACCAATGTTACCAAGTACGCTAGCTAGGAGTATGTTTTATTACTACTACGATTGGAAAACCATTACTAGACACGTTTAGCAATGTTCAGCCCGAATGTTCAGCATGTTACCAATATTACCAGTTCGAGACAATATGCACCCGCTCGGTCCTCCAAGCCGACGAGTGGGGCAGGTCATGCCTAATAGATCTATCCACATTTCCCCCGTTGTGCATCCCCGCACATTCATGGTTTTCCCCGGGACTTTAAAAGATCGTATAGCAATGCAAAGTTAAAACCATAGTATGACATATGTTACCAAAATAGTTTAGCGCATGTTTTCTCCCTCAAAAGTTAAAGCTGTAAAAGTGGGGCCGTGAACTCACCTTAAGTTGCGTTCTTCAGTAATATAAGAGAATCTAGCCCTTGATAATCCCACTACCGGAGATCTATCAAAATGTTCAAATAAGTGTTCCGACTAATAACCATAAGGTTATCTAGTCCCCGATTGTCCAGATCGTGACTAAGTATGTTTTAAAACGTATTTAAGTGTTCAAACGACACACTAGTCCTACCCGATATCCCGTTGGTGACTCATTACCCTAACTAATCAAGTACACATAGATTACACACAAGGTTCAAGCATAAAACACTTAGTTTGTATCAAAAATCTCATTTTTGAATCAATAGGGTCGAACCAGGAAAATAAATCCACCTTCGCCCCTTTTTAAGCCTCCTTCGACCGTTTGAAAGCCACATTCGACCGTTTTAAACAGATTCGACCAAACTGTCCAGGTTCGACCCTGGGATTCCACATTCGACCACTCGATCGGTCGAATGTGCCCAGGTTCGACCCTGACATATTACTTTTCCCAAAAAGCGCTTCAAAAACATCCGAAAACATCCCGAAACATTATCAAACACTCCAGTTAGGCATGATAACTTATCCCTACAAAACCCCACCAATTTTTCCCCAAAACCTATTCGTTTTAGCCCTTTCCCAAAATGGGAAAGATTATGGAAGTGTCACATCATGCATGTAATCATTACCCAATTTGGAAACTTTCCGAAATCAATACATAATGATCTTAAAATGCTCAGTTTATCATGTAATCGAAAACCCCTAATAGTTCTATTGATAATACTAACATGCAACAAGCCCTAGATTCAATTAAATCCCCAAATTAGACTTGATATCATCATCTATCTAATTCTACCTTCAATAATCCTAAACTATCATCAATAGCAGCCCTAGATCATGTTTCTAGCATTAGTACAGCAGCAAATCATTAAACAACACATAATATCACATAACACATAATTAACATATGTTTATTGATATGAAAACCTATGTTTAATGATATGGTTTAGGTTTAGAAAGATGTTTATAAGGTTTTTATTAATAAAAACATCCTTAGAACAGATCTGGACATTTAGGGTTAGATAAAAACAAATTAAGATACTTGAACAAGGTTTAGAATTAAGAACACACCTTTGATTCTTGATTAGATGTTGTTGATAGGTTAGATTATGAAAAATAAGAGCAAAAACTCCTTCCTTGGTGATTAAAATCGTTTGAGAGTGTTTTGAGACGGTTAGGGGTTGTGAAATGGTGAAAAATGACAAAGTTTGGTATTTATACTAGTCCACATTCGCCCCTTTCACCTGGGCGAATGTGTTTGTTCTGGTCGAATGAAATTATTTCGTTTCCACATTCTAGGTTCGCCCCTTTAATAAGGGTCGAACCAAGATTATTTTCCAGGTTCGCCCCCACGATGTGGTCGAACCTGGACCTATGTTTTTCTAGTTTTCCAATTTGTCGTGTTTAACGCATTTTAACGCACCTTAACACATGAACATGCAACCTTAGTCTATGTTTAACACATTTAAGCATGAATGATTATCTACACATCATTTAAGCACATCTTTGCGTATAATCCACCATATAACAATTAATCTACACATACACTTAATTAGTTTATGTAATTTCACCAACAACGGGACCCGGTACTAGTGTATTCCCAAAACGACTCCCAATGATCCTCCAGATCATTGAACCCTGGACAATCCTATCTTGACTCGACTCAACTAACCTAGTTAAGTCCGTTTATAAATGTTTCCCGCTAAGGTAGACTTAGGTGTTACTAAAATGTTTAAGCCAAATATGCAGGGTGTCACATCATTCAAAATTCTGTCCAATTAAAAAAAAAGCATATTGAAATCAGGTATCATTTCATAAGGGATTGCTATGAAAATGGCAAAATTGAGGTGAAATATGTGTCAACAACTATTCAAATAGCTGATGTGTTCACAAAACCCCTTGACTCATCAACTTTTCAGAGGTTAGTATCCATGCTTGGGATGCTAAATTTTGAGGAATTTTGTAAGTGTTTTCATTTTTCTATACATATTTTATTTTCACTTATTTAATCTCATCTGTTATTAAACCTCTAATGACCAAAAAAAGGAGAAAACCACTGATGTACAAAACATCAGAAGGGAAATATTTTCTAAAAAGAGTAATTACTAATGAACAAATCATCAGAAGTTACATTGTGTATTTTAAAATTGAATTGTCATCAGTTTTGAACAACCACTAAAGAGAAATGGGAAACTACTTATGAACAAATCTGCTTCATCAGAAGTTTGGTCAAAAGGGGCAAATTAGACTTTTCCCATTAGAAGTTTAACCTAAGGCGGTTATAAAACTTCTAAAAACCCCTCTTTCTCATTTATTACTTTGAAAAACAAATTTCCCTCTCTTTACAAACCCTCTGAAACCTGTAACTGTTCAATCTAACCACCATGGCTCTCGAATTGAAGCAGGGACACAATCAACTGGGTTATTTCAAAAAGGAGAAAACCTGGTCCCAATATGATGAAATCATTGATTTAATCATAAAATCAAACTATTACATGGCGTTCATAGTTGACCCACAAATCCATGTACGAACTCTGAATGAGTTTTGGGCCAACGCCGTAGCAATCACTATCGATGACAAGGTCATCTCCCTCAAAACGACAATAAAAGGGAAGACAATGTCTTTCAAACCAGAAACACTGGAAATATGGTTAGGTCTCAAGGATGCAAATGCCCCAGACCACTTCACATCCGGTGATGTCCAACTAACCATGACTGAGTGTGGTTATCAAGCTACTCTTTCACATGCTACAATTTACAAAAAGTTTTTTGATGCACCTTACAAACTACTTTTTAATTATATAACCATGTGTATCAGTCCAGAAATTGGCTCATATGATCAGATGCCTTCTGCTGTACAACAAAATTTTCATTCTATTGTAAATGAATTACCATTCAAGGCATATTCATATTTATCAATGAAATAATTTCCATCCACCCCAATCCCATGAATATTGATGGATAAACAATTCATGAATTACCCATTTGTAACCCTCTTTGTAAAATAGAATCACGGATCAAAACATCACACGAACCAATATGAGCCCCAAGTTTTTCTCCCAATATTTTCGTTGCCTCAATCACTTCAACAGAAAGACGATTATCATTAATACTCTCGGCTTCTGAAATATCATTTTCAACTGCAACACTCGCATGCTGATCAACTTGTACACTACCTTCTGGCTGAGTATTCAAATCAAATGGTACCCGATCTTCATTAGAATCCACATTAAGCTCTTTTTCAGCAACCGACTCATCTTCTTTTAAACCTAGCAGGCTATTTAGGCTAAACGGGTCACCGTGTTTTGATTTTTTGGCAACCTTCAAGCTCTCTTGGCTGCTAGTATAAGTGTTACTTGGTCGGCTCAGTCCACCTCCTCTTTTGAATTTTTTTTCTTTTGATAACCTTCTTGTTAACCAATTTTGAGCAATTGCTATCGTCGAACAATTGCTCAAATGGGAAATTAACAACTGGCACAAAAACCTCCTCTTGCCCTTCAATGTTGTTAACCGGGTCATTCAAATGCACTGTTTGATTGTCATAGAAAGTCTCATCGTTAGTTTCCAAGTTTATAGGCTCCCCGACCATGCTACCATCATCTTCAGTACCATTCTCACGTGCATGCTCTTCCTCCGACAATAATTCATCTGAGTTAGACGAGTCAGATGTTTTAACCCACCCATCTGAACCATCGGTTTCAGCATCAACATTAGGTTCAATAAAATTTGGGATCAATTCACCCAATTCCTCTATTACCCAAATCCAGAATTTCCGATCCTTCCAGTTTAACACAACTTCCTCCGACACGCTTTTACCATTGCCTACCAACAACCCAATATACTCAAATAATAAATCAATGTCTGAAACAGACCTATTTACTTTATGAACCACCTTTCCAAACAATCCCCCGACATCATCTATGACCTGATTATCGATCAAGTGCAGAGGTAGTCCTTGCACTTTCAGCCACGCCTATTCTCTCCCATCCGAATGTTACGTAGGTTCTTGATCAAATCTTCTTTATCTTTAACATCTAGCATAGAAACGAAACCAAACCTATTTCCACGTTTATCTCTTTTTCTTGCAATGTACAGATCGAAAATCTGTCCATATTCACGAACATGGGTAGCCAAATCTGTTCCTCTGCAAGGTAACTGAGTAACAACTTAGTTTTCTTAACACCAATAATAAATTAGTTACAAGTATTGATATATGCGGTTTTAGGAATTAAATAAAATTGACAATTCCTGTAATGAAACGCCTCTAATTTAGGGGTCTTGGCTGTTGGATTTACTATTCGGCATAGTTCAATTTCCAACTTATTATTTAAAACACAACACATAATTTTAATATATTTATAACACAAACAAACTAAAAATTTGTCTTAAGCTTTCAAATAATAAAATTATAGGATGTCAGTGTCGGGTTGGTTATAAATCCAATTCTATACTTTAATTAATATCATATATTAATTGCATAGTAAAAACATTGTACACAAACCTTAAACCCGATTTTATTTCTGTAGTGATCTAATTACTAATTGTTTATACAATTATACAACACACCATAGGGGTTTAGGTTTATACCTTCCTAACGAGGATAGTAGAACCCACACGACAAATATAACAAAGACAAAATTACAATTTTTAACCTTTATAAAAGCCAAAACTATGTATTGGGTCTTTTAAAACTTTTAGTTTCAGTCTTTGTCCATTATATGAAAAGTCGCCACGATTTTTGTCCTTTACACTTACTCAAGTTAATAAAGTCAGTTAACTCACCCCACGTGCAATGCACATGAAGGTATAAACATTATTTCACCCAATTTTTAATCCCATATAACCCTAATCAATGTAAAACTCGATTCAATTTTAAAACCCCCAAATTTTACCATCTTCTAATCATCTGTGAAAACCCTAAGATGGATGATCTTCGACCTCGTTTTTTGATTCGTAAACTATTACAACAATCTGATGATGAAGCATTATACGGTATGTTTAATCTTTCATTACGAAGCGTTTTTTTTAGAATATTAAGATTGGTTTTCTAATCTTTGAATACCTTGCTTGCAGTTGGTTGTCGACACTTGTTTTCCGTCACGTTGCATCATGGTGGTGTGTTTTCAAAATTTCTAGGCGGGTGTATGAAAGAGGCTTGGAAGACAATACATGTTTGAGCAACATAATTGGATGATGACTATATACGTGGAACATGACACAACAACTGTACACATCTATTTCTGTTCACCAAGTAAGGTTAGGCTTGAGGAGATAACTGATGAAGAGATAATGGCAATCCCTGATATTACTACAGTTAAGAAGAGACTATATTTGGGTTGGAAAAACGAAGAAGGAGAAAGTAGTGGGACAACTAGACAATTTGAAGAAGTACAAAGTAGTGTTTTGGAAAGAATTAAATGTTACTTTAGATGATCCAAACTTTGATCCATTCTTTGGTGAAAAGGCTGATATGGGGGGTAATCGTAACGAACAGGATCTGAATGATCAAGTTAATGAAGAACATCATACTTTAAATGATCAAGTAAATGAAAATTGTGTTCTAAACAACTGTAATGATGAAGACAACTGTAATGATGAAGATTACTTGAATCCTGAAGATGGTACAAATGGTAGTGAGGGTGAGAGTCAAAGTGAAGGTGAGAGTGAGAGTGATAATGAATTTAAATTAGATGAGGCTGATATTGTCAATGATTATGAGGTTGATATGATATATTTCAAATTGCAAACTGATGCAGATGTAGAAAACTATCAGTTTAATGATCAACTAGACAATTTAGCAATGGATGATGGAATGGTAAATAATGATGAGTATGATAGTGGTATTGAATCTGATGGTGGAGCAACAAGTTCTAGGAAAAGAAAGCTGAGGATGATTAGAAAGAAAAAGCCAAAGATTCCATATTCTATGAAGGACAAGTGTTTGGGACAAAGGAAGTAGTTAAAAAATTGATAAAAATACATGTTGTTGAAACTAGGAAACAAATTAGGATTGTAAAGGATGACAATGATAGCGTTAGGGCAGTGTGTTGGGGGGAAAGTGAAAATGGTGGGGCCTACTTTAAAAAATCTTAGGTGGGGAATTGATGAGAACCAACTGGGTGGTACTGATGAGGTAGAAGCAAGTGGAAGTAAAGGACCAGCCTTGAAACAAGTTGGTGGTAGAGGGAAAAAGCCACTAACAAATTGTCATAAATGCCCTTGGGTGGTATTACTTTCAAAGGGCTAAACTTATGGATCTTAGGTTACCAGAACATTAGACACTGAACAGAAATCTCTCCAAATCAGATCCATTTATGTTTGCACAACTACCTTTCTATCTCAACAGCTCATTGAACAACAATATGAAAACCCTAAGATCACAGTGAAAGCAGTTCAGGGACAAACATATTATAACCATATTGGAATATGTCAGAGAATACCTTATGAGGAGGATTGTTAATTGTTTGAGGAGCATTGAGAGATGTGATGGAATGTTGACATCATATGCTGCTGAAATATTTGAAACAACTAAGAAGGATGCTAGCAAGTATGTTGTCTTTGATTCACTATACTACAAATGTTGTTACCAGGTTATATTTGATTCAATGTGTTGTATAAATTCCCTTGCTTGTAGGTATATTGTACAGTGGAATGGGGAAGAACACTATCAGATTACTAGGGTAGGGGTAAATAATGATCAGTATGTGGTTAACATGAACACAGGAACATGCACATGTAGGGCTTGGGAAATCACTGGGTTACTTTGCAGACATACAGTGGCAGCCATTTGGAACATGTTTGCACATGCTTCAGGAGTTGGTATACCAGAAACTTTTATTAGTCCTGTTTATAGTGTGGAGAGGTGGAAAGAAGTGTACAAGTACAAGGTTTATCCAATAAATAGAATGTCAATGTAGCCAAAGTCTCAGGTGCCTACAGTTTTAGTCCCACCTGTTTATCATGACCCAATTGGGAAGCCCAAAAAGGTAAGGAATAAGTCAACCGTGGAACTTAAAGAGGGCAGAAAAGGTAATAAAGCTAGGTTTTTAGATTCAACCTCAACAACTACCAAGTGCAAGGGTAAGGGTTCAGCATAAAAAAGTAACAAGGGCAAGGAGAAGCAAGTTAATAAAGTTAAGGTCAAGGGAAAGGCAAGGGTTTGGCATCAAAGGAGAAGTAGGGAACAATTTGGGTCAACTGCAAGCAAAAAGGCCACAACAAGAGGACTTGCAAGAAGTAGTAGTTCTATTAATGTTTCTTTTGTATGTCCATGGTAGTAACTTTAGTAATTTGACTCATTCCATGGAACATTTGATATTTTGATGTTTGTTTGTAAGTTGACTGTTGGTTGTTAACTTGCAGTTTATGTTGTTTGCAGTTTATGGGTGAAAATGGGTCTGTTTATGTTGTTTTTGAATTGTTGTTATGTGTCAAAATGGGTCAGTTTATGGGTCAAAATGGGTCAGTATGGGTATAATGGGATAATGGGTCAATATGGGTAGAATGATATAATGGGTCAAAATAGGTCAGTTTATGTTGTTTCCAGTTTCTTTTGTACAGGTACAGGTGTTGTTAAAATGGGTAGAATGTGATAATGGGTCAAAATGGTTATATTGTTATGCAGTTCCTTTTTTACAGGTTTGCAAAATAGGATAATGGGTCAAAATGGGCCATATGGACATATGTTGGTTTGCAGTTTCATTTTGGGACAACTTTTGATATGGGTCAAAATAGTACATCCAAATATTACATAACTATTACTATCATAACCATTTGGGGACAACTTTTCATATTGGTCAAAACATTACATTCAAAACATTACATAACTATAACCATCATAACCATTACAGTCAAATCCAAATATTACATAACCATAACCATCACCTAATACATTTTGACTGAAATTAAAACAACGAAAAACACAACCTAGCTACAAATCACCCAATTTATAAACTTTAATGCTTCTGCTCGACTTTGCCTCAGGTTCTCTTCAAGCTAATTCCTTGCCCTCAACAAACCGGGGATAATGTACATTGATCTTTGACACATTGGAGGATCACACCACCTAATAAAACGATATTGGGACCCCTGAATAAAATTTTTTTATTTTGATTAGATGAACAAGTAAATAGAGCTTTTACATTGCCATTTCTTACCTCAACTGGGCATGCAAAAACACGACAACCTGGGTCTCTTAATGTCCAAGACGTCTTTACAACTGCTTCACCACCACCCCAACAAAACACCATGGTCGACGGGTGTTAATTTTAAGAAAATGGGAGAGGATCCATCGAGGCTTGTTGATTGTTAGCCCTAAAAAAATTTGGGGAAGATGGTTATGCAGATGGTAGTAAAAAATCAGGGTTATATGGGATTAAAAAGGAGGTGAAAGTACGTTTATACCCTCACGTGTTATATGGGATAAAAGGGGGGTGAAATTACGTTTATACCCTCACGTGCATTGCACGTGGAGTGAGTTAACTAACTTTATTAACTTGGTTAAGTGTAAAGGACAAAGACTAAAACTACAAGTTTTAAAGGACCCAATCCATAGTTTTGGATTTTATAAAGGAAAAATTGTAATTGTGTCTATAACAAACGTCACGCAAGTATTGACTATAAAGAACACGCGTCTCAACGAATCAACACTTGAAAAGAAATGGGAACACCCCGATATTAGGCATGAAAACCGCGGCATGTGTCTAAACTGAGTGGCAGCGTAAGGTGATGACCATCGCAGTTGGGTGACGCCTAGTGGTTCGGTGTGACGATGGATGACAACAGACTAGAGCGGACGGAGACCTACTGTAGTCGGTAGACTAGGCTACGTTGGCGGAAGGGTGGTGGAGTGTGGTTTTTTCAAAAACTTGGCATAATAACAAACTTAATTAAGTCCTTGCATTTATATCACATATATTAGGCTTTACCCACATGTTAACAATTAACAGTCAATAAACACATACGCCACTAAGCTAATACAATTTTACACTATGCTATACGCATTATATTATAACATGAGTGTAATCCTATACTATATCTATAACAGACATACTGACCTCTAAGTAGTTAATCAACCATTATCAAACAATATAAGCATTGTCACTACAATAACAACCCCATAGGTAACCGCCCTCACGACGGCCGCAAAGGTAACCACTCCTCACAATGGGGTCAAATATAAACACTCATCCCATGCAACATGCATACTATATTACTTTACAAGTCATTGCCTTAATATCTATGTTAAAAAAATCATAAAATTGGTTTAACACGACCATTTAATAGATTATCACATTATAAGGAGAGCATTGTCACTTTACTTTATACACAACATGGGTAGGAACACGTCCCAAAATAAAGAGGAATCTAAGAACTCACATGTCTATTGAAACTACTATGTGAGAAGATGTCTAAGCTAGAAAGAACGTCGCACGATCTGTAAAAAGGTTAACATGAAAAATATCATCACTTAACAGTCAATATGCTAAAAGTTTAATAGGATATTGTTGCAAGTCAGTGTCACCGGATGTCTCTTGTCAGTATTGTAGGACAGTGTCGCGGGCACTATATCCCAACTTGCGTAAGAATTTCTCAAAGTTATCATGTCATAAAATCTCGTGCCACACTCCTGAGGTTTCCATCCACGTGTCACCAATCATTGGAAATCCTTCATATCAATGGCATCTTCCCCACAGATCCTCGAGTGTCTCAAACAGTGTCACATGAAGAAGGCCTAATGTTGCAAAACATGGAGATTCATCCGATCCAGTCCGTTATCAACCAAAAGTCTCAGCTTTTATATCCAAAACCTTTTATTAACTTCCAAGAAGCATTATTAACTTCCAACCCTAAAGTAAGAAAACCGTACATCTTAAAAAAAGACACATTTTTCATCAAAAGATAGATGTAAAGGTCGATTCATACCTGCAATCCAACTAAAACGTTGTTGTGATGATCCTTAATCACATGCTACACGATTCCAAGCCCCGAATTGTTATTTCTTATCTAGAATTCATTTTCGTCAACTCTATGTCTCCCTCTCTCTCTCTCTAAACCATACCTTCTATCTCTAAACCCCCATTATGTTTCTCTAACTTTGGATGAATATAGAGGGTCAAATGGATGATTAGGGTTTTCTAAACCCTTTTATAACTCATAATAATGGGCTTTCCATCTCTAAACTTTCTTAGACATTGGTCTATATAGTTTGCAAATGAAACCCCCTTGAAGTAAGATCAATCCTTTACATCATTCTCCATATCTAATTTTTTTCGTGTCTTTCAAGTCTACTCTCCTAATAAAAGGTTTCGTTGTTGAAACTTTCTATACTGTTAACAAAAATGGGTACAACTTTCACATGTCTCAGATTCCCATGTAGTCTTTGAACCCTTTCTTTTGTCTACTTCGATATACATGTGGTAAGTAGGATGAATACCACTCTATTCCTTAGGTAAGTTAAGTCTATAATCGACTTTTCTTACCCTTGCAAATATCTTGAATGACTCGATAAACATGGGGACTTAACTTTCCTCATTTGCAAAAACTGATAATCTGATACCACCTATATCTAACCAGCTTGCCAGAATATAAAAAATATTCCTTCTTTCAAACTTAATCATAATTCCGACCATAGTTGGTCAGACTGCTTTTTGTTAAAGCTAATTAACCATAGCTAGACACTTTTAGGCTTTGGTTATTTGGTCACTTTCTTGCGTGGTCCCGATTAGGGATTATCCATCACTAGTTAGTTCCACATTATTGCTTAAATCTTTCTCGACAAAATCAAGATCCTAAATTTTCGCTAACTAAACCAAAGTAAGGTATAACATTTACTACATAATGTGCAGGTCACTAAGCTTCTCAGTTTTTATCAATTATTGTCGTTGGATAAGTAGCTAGCTCATAATAGCTCAAAATCTTTTTTTTTTGTCACATGACCAGTTCAAGGTCACCGCAAGTGTAACACCCTAAACCATTTTACAGAAACTTGCAGCGGAAAAACCAACCCAAAAATTCTTTTCTTTAATAACAACCTTGAACGTTTTGAAACCGATTCTAATATGTATTTTTGGTGTTACATCTTAAAATATTTCTTAATACATTCTACGTGACTCATCTCCATTTGATTATGTGACCGTGACCACGTACAATCCGCCTCCTCGCTCGATCTCCATCCTTTCCTTGCTTCTCAAGATGGACAAGACATCCTGCATTCACCACAAAACCATTTCGTTAGTTCAATAGGTAACCTCATGTAATCTACTCATGACGCGGAAGTAACATCCAACAATACTCCGTGATCCTGTCCAACCGCCTTCATTCGAGTTCGGGTGGGTTACCCCGATCCGAACCTCCACGTCTCCCGCAATCATACGTACATACCTACGTTTCCTATCATTCACATAACAAAGGTTAATAACCCCACAATGTGTCCAAACATACAATTTCCTCCATATAATCCCATAATACATACAAGCATACAATTCCCTCATATAATACCACCATACGTACAAGCATACACTTCCCTCCTATGATACCACAATACATACAAGCATACAATTCCCTCATATAATACCACCATACATACAAGTATACAATTCACTTATATAATACCACAATACATACAAGTATACAATTCACTTATATAACTTACTCTGACCCGTCATGCTACTCTTTCTCCTCCGATCTCTAATACGAATATAACGTTCCATTCCTATACTCAATCTACGCATACTCTCCAACCCTTACATACATGAAACTCTCTCTCTCTCTAACCCGATCATGAGTACCCATATGCACATCACATCTTCAATCTACATAATCATGACAATATACTTACCGTATTTGATACCATCGAACAATGTATCAATTAAACTACACACACTTGTATCAATCTGTACTATGATCATATTTACAAAACCGACATTTCTATTACATGCTACACCCCTACATAGCCTTACACAAGGTCCAACGATGTTAATTGATGCGTTAAACGCAAATACGGGTCGCACACATAAGCGAAACGTCAACATACGATAGAATGAACAAAACAAAAATGAAATGTTCCAGGTCCCACCGTAGGGGAACGGTGCCACCGTACCCCTACGGTGGACCTCAAATCCCAACGGTGGTACCCCTCTGCCCTACGGTGGGAAAACGTTGCAGGGGCCACCGTAGGGGAACGGTGCCACCGTACCCCTACGGTGGACTCTGCACATTCCCATTTTGTTTCTCCTTTCCACCCCTTCTAGACCCATCCACGCCGATCCATTCGAAGCCACGTTTATTCCATTATAAAATCCCATTCAAGCCTTAACCTCGTTATTTACGTTCCATCATCTCACGGTCCTCATACTACTTACAAACACATGTACATGTTAAGATTCATTATCCTAAGTGGAATAAGAACCACTTACCTTATGTCCTCCAAGTTGATGCTTGCTACTTGCCTCCACTTGACCCATTAGCTTTCCATGGTTGAGTCCATCCTTCCTATCCTTTCATATCATCATGTTCACATCATTGTTAGCATACATGATCATATCACACTAACAACTCTCCTTAACCAAATATCACATTGACTTTCATTAGTCAACTTCTATCATGTCTAAAACATACATTTACAACCACATTTATTCTCACATCATGTAGTACCACTTACTATCATATATGTCTCATAGTTCTAACATATTATGCGTCGCATAGTGTTCTAATCACACAATCAAGTTTTGGAGCCTAACCATGTTATTCTACATTGTTGACTTTCTAGAAAGTCAACTTCCAACTATACCAACATCCTACTTAGAAACATATGTCCGTATTGATGTACTAGATCATATAAGATTCACCATAGACATCATATTCACATCTCATTTAAGATACAAGATCATTCGTCACCCCAATTAATCAATACATCGTGTACATCATAATATTTAAGCATAGTGTACATAAAACTAAAGCATACTTCTTGCCAATTCATACAATCAACTAATTCCCACATGTTCTCTCCCTAAGACAAAATCCCCATGTTAACCTACTATCAATTGTATCTATTATCACATTACTTTCATATTTGTCAAGTCTTGCACACACATTCATACATCATACTCATCTAGACATTTCATCAAACACATGGTGTGCGTACAACATTCTAAGCTTAATGTACAATCATTTCATGCTTAGCTTCTTACTTGATGTTATCAATTACCATGTTTCTTCTCTACATCAAGCATCATTCATTAAACAAACATCAATATAGCAAAACATCAAATTCGTTCAATTTATATATCTACTTAGCCAAGAATGCTCATGGGTTACACCCAAAGATCAACACCCACTTCCAAACTCCATGAAACCTCTTCAATTTACTAAATATCCACAAAATTAACATACATACAAGTTTCAATCATAAATTTCATCTAATCTCCACATGACTTCACACATTGATTATGTATGAACCCTAGTATTTCATCATCAATTAAATTCTATCACTTACCTCATGTTTGTTAACACTAGATGACTAGGAATCTTCAAACATGCAGGTGTTTTAGCTTCAATCTAGCCATGGAATCCCATGATTTCAGTTTGTTCTTGGTCCTCCTTTCTTTCCTTCAAAAATGGCGACAACCTCAAAGAGAAATCTGGAAATTTCTCTTCCACCATCAAGTTTTAATAATCTTAATTAGAAGTTACATTTCCAGTCCCTCAACTTTGATAGCTGATCTATTGTCAATTACTTACTTTATTTTCACTTAACAAGACATTTTAACTAGATAAACTAGCCTAGTTAATTATTTCATGCCATAATGTATTAAAATCGCATTTTGGGGCGTTACAAGTCTACCCCCCTTAAAGAGGGTTTCATCCCCGAAACCACTTTCATTACTAGCAAACCCATTCCACCATTTTCCTTAGGCATTCATTCTAGCCAATCGAAGCTAAAATTTTTGCATAATGCTAAATCCTTAGTCAACATTATTTCCACTTACTTATCTAGTCTTTTCTTTTATTCAAGATTTCATGCCGCATCACCAGCCTGTATTATAGACTATACTACAACTTCAATCGTGAATAGACACAATTATATGTCCACACTTTCTAATATTAACTCGAGCCTTGATGCAATTATCAAGCATACTACACTATCATAACCTAACTACTGTTTCACCTTCACTTAATCATACTTAACTTGTGAGTCCGGCATCGTTCTATAGTCCCTACCGAACAAATATATCTACCATACTCACCCACCCCTTTTTGGTAGGTTTTAGAGTCTTTCTGTTCGTACCTATTCGGTTGTTAGTCCATTTCATGCACTACCTACCGTCGACACGTATGCCCCTTACTTACCACACCGAATCTAAGCTAATACTCATTCATCTTTTGACCTTTAAAGGTCAAACCTTCCGAGCTTCAACATACGTAAGATACCATTCATTCATACGTGGGTACTATTCGACATATCAATTTCCTACTTAACAATCACAAAATAACCGACCTCACTAACCTTCCTTTCGCAACGTTAACTGACCATCTAGTCGTCGGCTTGACTTTCTCCCTAATAATTCCATGCCATACTTATCTTGCTTTAGTTCCTTCACAAGGAGTTCCAACTCGTTAGCTTCATATCACCTATCTTGTAGATTTCATCGAATCCATAATTTCGACCACTCGTATATACAAAATTATTGGCTAGGCATATACCTTACATTCATGACAATTGACCTTCATTGGTCCATACAAGTTTTCTTTCACTTGTAACGTCTAATTATATACATTTCCTTCCTTTACAATCGGGTTCTATCGTTAACTACCGTGTATTTTTACCCATCCTTACACATCAAGGTCCTTCCAACCTTGCCCCATTAAGGTTATCCTACATATCATACATGATTTCCACCCTATGAACCGTTAAGGTCCTCCCAACCCTTAGGACCCGCTAAGGTCTTCCCATCCATTTTGACCCACAAGGGTACTTCTACAACTTTGACCCATAAGGGTAGTCCTACAATTTTGACCCATCATGGTCATTCTACCATTTTAACCCATAAGGGTATTTCCACCATTTTGACCCATCATGGTCATTCTATCATTTTAACCCATAAGGGTATTTCCACCATTTTGACCCATCATGGTCATTCTATCATTTTAACCCATAAGGGTATTTCCACCATTTTGACCCATCATGGTCATTCTACCATTTTAACCCATAAGGGTATTTCCACCATTTTGACCCATCATGGTCATTCTACCATTTTAACCCATAAGGGTATTTCCACCATTTTGACCCATCATGGTCATTCTATCATTTTAACCCATAAGGGTATTTCCACCATTTTGACCCATCATGGTCATTCTACCATTTTAACCCATAAGGGTATTTCCACCATTTTGACCCATCATGGTCATTCTATCATTTTAACCCATAAGGGTATTTCCACCATTTTGACCCATCATGGTCATTCTATCATTTTAACCCATAAGGGTATTTCCACCATTTTGACCCATCATGGTCATTCTACCATTTTAACCCATAAGGGTATTTCCACCATTTTGACCCATCATGGTCATTCTACCATTTTAACCCATAAGGGTATTTCCACCATTTTGACCCATCATGGTCATTCTATCATTTTAACCCATAAGGGTATTTCCACCATTTTGACCCATCATGGTCATTCTACCATTTTAACCCATAAGGGTATTTCCACCATTTTGACCCATCATGGTCATTCTATCATTTTAACCCATAAGGGTATTTCCACCATTTTGACCCATCATGGTCATTCTACCATTTTAACCCATAAGGGTATCTCCACCATTTTGACCCATCATGGTCATTCTACCATTTTAACCCATAAGGGTATTTCCACAATTTTGATTTGATCCGTACTTATCTATGGACTCAAACCTTTCATTCCAACTATTCACCCACACGACCACTTACTTTCCAATTCTACCAGGCATACCTGTAATGATTCTCATGGTCTCACGTGTATCGCATGCTTCTTGTGCACTGGCCAGGTGTACAGTCCACATGCTACCCACGTGCCTTCACGTAAGCATTACCTTATGCCTAGGGACTGGTTTTCAGCTTCGTGCCACATTTCAATTTACTTCCTTAACAACATGGTCACTTTCCTTCTATGTTTTACCAACCCAAAGGATTTTCCTCCCACCGGTACCAATAGTTAATTATCGCGTACCTGTGATTATTCCATCTTATCTACAATTTCCGCGACCTATCTTGAATCGTGTCCTTGAGACCTCTTCATTATCCACAAAAGTTCACCTTAACATAAACACCACAATTAGCTTTTAACATGTCATGTGAGTTAATATTAAATTCTACCTTTGGGCCTTGATCGAGCCTTGGATTGTACGGGTCACTGCATTCAGAAGCACACAAGTTTGAGTTCAAGTGCTTACTTCCTTGTACAAGATTTCACTCAAACCAGGGCTCTGATACCAACTTGTAACACCCTAAACCATTTTACAGAAACTTGCAGCGGAAAAACCAACCCAAAAATTCTTTTCTTTAATAACAACCTTGAACGTTTTGAAACCGATTCTAATATGTATTTTTGGTGTTACATCTTAAAATATTTCTTAATACATTCTACGTGACTCATCTCCATTTGATTATGTGACCGTGACCACGTACAATCCGCCTCCTCGCTCGATCTCCATCCTTTCCTTGCTTCTCAAGATGGACAAGACATCCTGCATTCACCACAAAACCATTTCGTTAGTTCAATAGGTAACCTCATGTAATCTACTCATGACGCGGAAGTAACATCCAACAATACTCCGTGATCCTGTCCAACCGCCTTCATTCGAGTTCGGGTGGGTTACCCCGATCCGAACCTCCACGTCTCCTGCAATCATACGTACATACCTACGTTTCCTATCATTCACATAACAAAGGTTAATAACCCCACAATGTGTCCAAACATACAATTTCCTCCATATAATCCCATAATACATACAAGCATACAATTCCCTCATATAATACCACCATACGTACAAGCATACACTTCCCTCCTATGATACCACAATACATACAAGCATACAATTCCCTCATATAATACCACCATACATACAAGTATACAATTCACTTATATAATACCACAATACATACAAGTATACAATTCACTTATATAACTTACTCTGACCCGTCATGCTACTCTTTCTCCTCCGATCTCTAATACGAATATAACGTTCCATTCCTATACTCAATCTACGCATACTCTCCAACCCTTACATACATGAAACTCTCTCTCTCTAACCCGATCATGAGTACCCATATGCACATCACATCTTCAATCTACATAATCATGACAATATACTTACCGTATTTGATACCATCGAACAATGTATCAATTAAACTACACACACTTGTATCAATCTGTACTATGATCATATTTACAAAACCGACATTTCTATTACATGCTACACCCCTACATAGCCTTACACAAGGTCCAACGATGTTAATTGATGCGTTAAACGCAAATACGGGTCGCACACATAAGCGAAACGTCAACATACGATAGAATGAACAAAACAAAAATGAAATGTTCCAGGTCCCACCGTAGGGGAACGGTGCCACCGTACCCCTACGGTGGACCTCAAATCCCAACGGTGGTACCCCTCTGCCCTACGGTGGGAAAACGTTGCAGGGGCCACCGTAGGGGAACGGTGCCACCGTACCCCTACGGTGGACTCTGCACATTCCCATTTTGTTTCTCCTTTCCACCCCTTCTAGACCCATCCACGCCGATCCATTCGAAGCCACGTTTATTCCATTATAAAATCCCATTCAAGCCTTAACCTCGTTATTTACGTTCCATCATCTCACGGTCCTCATACTACTTACAAACACATGTACATGTTAAGATTCATTATCCTAAGTGGAATAAGAACCACTTACCTTATGTCCTCCAAGTTGATGCTTGCTACTTGCCTCCACTTGACCCATTAGCTTTCCATGGTTGAGTCCATCCTTCCTATCCTTTCATATCATCATGTTCACATCATTGTTAGCATACATGATCATATCACACTAACAACTCTCCTTAACCAAATATCACATTGACTTTCATTAGTCAACTTCTATCATGTCTAAAACATACATTTACAACCACATTTATTCTCACATCATGTAGTACCACTTACTATCATATATGTCTCATAGTTCTAACATATTATGCGTCGCATAGTGTTCTAATCACACAATCAAGTTTTGGAGCCTAACCATGTTATTCTACATTGTTGACTTTCTAGAAAGTCAACTTCCAACTATACCAACATCCTACTTAGAAACATATGTCCGTATTGATGTACTAGATCATATAAGATTCACCATAGACATCATATTCACATCTCATTTAAGATACAAGATCATTCGTCACCCCAATTAATCAATACATCGTGTACATCATAATATTTAAGCATAGTGTACATAAAACTAAAGCATACTTCTTGCCAATTCATACAATCAACTAATTCCCACATGATCTCTCCCTAAGACAAAATCCCCATGTTAACCTACTATCAATTGTATCTATTATCACATTACTTTAATATTTGTCAAGTCTTGCACACACATTCATACATCATACTCATCTAGACATTTCATCAAACACATGGTGTGCGTACAACATTCTAAGCTTAATGTACAATCATTTCATGCTTAGCTTCTTACTTGATGTTATCAATTACCATGTTTCTTCTCTACATCAAGCATCATTCATTAAACAAACATCAATATAGCAAAACATCAAATTCGTTCAATTTATATATCTACTTAGCCAAGAATGCTCATGGGTTACACCCAAAGATCAACACCCACTTCCAAACTCCATGAAACCTCTTCAATTTACTAAATATCCACAAAATTAACATACATACAAGTTTCAATCATAAATTTCATCTAATCTCCACATGACTTCACACATTGATTATGTATGAACCCTAGTATTTCATCATCAATTAAATTCTATCACTTACCTCATGTTTGTTAACACTAGATGACTAGGAATCTTCAAACATGCAGGTGTTTTAGCTTCAATCTAGCCATGGAATCCCATGATTTCAGTTTGTTCTTGGTCCTCCTTTCTTTCCTTCAAAAATGGCGACAACCTCAAAGAGAAATCTGGAAATTTCTCTTCCACCATCAAGTTTTAATAATCTTAATTAGAAGTTACATTTCCAGTCCCTCAACTTTGATAGCTGATCTATTGTCAATTACTTACTTTATTTTCACTTAACAAGACATTTTAACTAGATAAACTAGCCTAGTTAATTATTTCATGCTATAATGTATTAAAATCGCATTTTGGGGCGTTACAGCAAGTGGGGAAATGAGTCGAATATAATGTACAAATCAATAAGGCTTTGTAATTTTAACTTTTATTATTTAATGGAAATATAATTACCTCATTATAAATAAGATGGAGATCAAGAACCTTGTAGATTTAAAAAAAAGAGTTAATGGCCAAAATCGTTCATGAGGTTTGGCCAGTTTTGTCACACCAATTCAAAATAGTTTTTTTTTTTTTACATCTGGATCCTTCAAGTTTACTTTTTGTTGTCAAATTCATCCCTTGCGCTAATCCCAGATAAATATTGTCGTTAACTCTGGGGTATTTTTGTCTTTTTGCCTTAACCTAAAACCACAACCAATACCAAAATAAAATCGTTCCTATGATCTGACCCGGTACTTGAAAACCTCCCAGAATCAACACCACCAACCACCACGACTATAACGGCCCCGACCCACCACGAAAACCACCACTATCCGACGCTATAACCACCACCACACCTGATCCGTGAGCAAACCACCACCGCCTTTGTCTTCATCAGCCTTCACGACCACCATCCCTGTCACCACCGGCCTTCAACACCACTCCCCACGACCCTAATCTGCCCGGACCACCACCACCACCGAGACCAACCCATCCCATTGCGACCTTAATCGGACATCCCACAATACCAAACGACCACCACTGTAAACCAGTAGTCGCAACAACGGTGGTGGAGCTGATGACATGTGACTGACATTTGTACCATGCCTGAGAAGCCCGATTGATAACGTTAATCACAAATCACTAGATTTATGGCCGAGGTGATGCAACGATGGTGGGTTTATGGAGGAGATGGTGCGGTGGTGATGGTGGGTTCACAGGATTATGGTTGTGTTTGGTTGATGGTGTCGTGATGGTTTGGTGGTGTTTGGTTGATGGTGACGGTGGAGGTCAAGAGGTGTGGCAATGGAAGTTTGGTTTGACAGTGACGGTGGCCGGTGGTGGTTTAGGGTTTCACAGGTCAATGGTGGTTTAGAGGTGGAAGAAGGTGGGGAGGTAGGTTTCACTTATTAAATAAACAATATTAAAAAATAAACGGGTAGACAAAAAGACATAGATACCCCTTAACTTAACGAGATAATTTAACTAGGTTAGTGTCAAGGTGATTTTGGCAAAAAAAAACATAAACCTGAAGGACCCGGTTAAAAAGAAAAAAAAAAACTATTTTGAATGGATGTGGCAAAAATGACCAAACCTCATGGACGATTTTGGCTATTAACTAAAAAAACAATGTTACAATTTTTACTACACGATGTACACGCCAGCAAAGCTTCTCCGTTTGCACAATCGCTAATTATCACCTTTGAAAGATAACCAAGTCATTATGATAAGATCATTCTATCTAAGGACAATATCACGATAAAGATCTTTCAAATGGCAAGGAAATTCATTGCATGATGTACAACTTCCATTGCATAAAAACAACACACAAGCTACAAATGATGAATCTATTTGCAGTCGAAACCTCATCCACAAGAGAGCATGTTATTTGCAGTTAAAACAAGTCACATAATTGTTAGAAGAAAACAATGAGAGTGTGAAATAGCTAGAATCTAGAGTGGTCCCTTAATTTGCTAGAGCAAGTTACGGTCACCTGCATAGCTTATTGCCTATTCATGGGCACACCCATCTTAGTTTGATGGTGACACCGATTTGTAGATGCACATGAACCCATGTTACTCTTGTCCCTCTCTTTCTTTCTCTCTCTCTCTCTCTCTCTCTCTATATATATATATATATATATACACACACACACACACCCTACGTTAGCTTTGCTATAAGTGGATTTAACCGAGTGTGATATATATAGGTTTAGGATTCTGTACAAAGTACATTTTCGTGAGAAGTGTGAAAAGAACTAAGAATTGACATGTAGACATCATGTTTTGGATTTAGGAATGATGTTTTAAGTTGTTTTAACTTGAAAAACACCAAACACAACAATCTAAAACACAATACAATGTATTATAGTCATTAAATTTAAAAAACAGCTAAAACACACTACTTAACGCTTAAAACACACTGCTAATGTTCTTAGCATGGTGTTTTAAGATTTAAGCCTAAAATACATTGTTTTCGGTTTTTAATTGTTATGTTTGGTGTTTTTAAAGGCAAAACAATCCAAAACATCACGACTAAGTTCAAAAAATGATGCCTAAGTATCAATTTTTAATACTTCTCACACTTATCACAAAAAAAAAAAACATTTTGTACACGATCTTGACCCTATATATATATATATATATATATATATATATATATATATATATATATATATATATATATATATATATTAACGATCCAGGGAAAACCCTCCTTATCAAGAAAACTCTGACTTCCCGACCATTTTAGGGCCTGAAAATTTTAGGACGTGTAATATACATGATTTTAAGCATTTTTGAGACAAAAATAAAAAAAGCGCCGACCATTTTTTCTTTAAATAGGTTTTCGGGTAACACATTTTAAGCGAAAATAACACGTGTTAACAATGTGTTGCTCGAAAACTTATTTATTTATTTTTTTAAAAAAGTACTCGGCGCTTTTTTGATTTTTTTTTTTTGGCTCAAAATGCTTAAAATCATGTATATTACATACCCTAAAATTTTCATATAAAAAATCATGAATCCTAGGTTTTAAAAGGTTGATTTGACACTTGTCAAGTCACCTCTCTCCTACTTTATGGCACTTTTTCCAGCACCAATATTAACATACGTTAGTGTTGTGATACAAAATTCTGACCTCGTGTGAGACATCGCTAACATGTGTTAACAGACATGTACTAAAAATAACAAAATAAAAGAACACATAAAATGTATATTTATTTAAGAAATAATAAAAACGATCATTACAATCAATACTAAAAACGTTTAATATAAACATAATTATTTGTGAATGACCAAAAAAAAAAAAAAACTATCATGACAACATAAAAAAATCTAGCTATGCTTCGTTCTTGATACCAATCTTCATCTTTAACACAAAACATCTCTTCAACTACAAAAAAGATAACACGTGTTAGTTGGGCTCTCCAAAACACATAATGAAACATCATTGACATGTGTAATGTATTCTAAAACATATGTTTTACTGAAATAACGTATGTCATATGAACCCTAACACATGTTAGTGGGACATAATGAGACATCACTGACATATGTAATGTATTCTAAAACATATGTTTTTACTGAAATAATGTATGTCATATGAACCCTAACACATGTTAGTGGGTCATATATTAACGTGTGTGAGCATACAAGACTCGGACCGCAAAAACAGGACATGTACCCTATACGAGTTCATAACAATTTCACTTGCCAAAAATTTAATAGCATGTGTTAGCATATTCTAAAACACATGTTTACTGAAAAATAACGTATGTCATTTGGACCCTAACAGCTGTTAGTTGGGCATATACTAGCACGTGTTAGCATCACTAACGTGTGTGAGCATACAAGACTCAGACCGCAAAAACTAGACATGCACCCTATACGAGTTCATAACAATTCACTTGCCAAAAATTTATTAAATAGAATACAAAAATTATTTAAACACCATATTAACCAAAAGATTAAAAATTTAAAATCTTTATAAAAAACATCACTTACCACAGCCACATCACCAACGCCGCCTTCTTCCAATAACCTACTCGTGAAAACGAACATTGGAACAGATACACATGTTAGTCTTAATCCTCAAACACATAATGGGACATCACTAACATGTGTTAACGTATACTAACATAAAACGACTACACATTTATTCATCAATCACATGCGATCTATCAACCTCATGTGCCTAATCCAATAACAATCTAACATAAACAAAATAATAATAATAAGAAAAATCAAAAAAGGTTAACATAAAGTTTTTTTTTTCATTCAAGCATTTGATCGAACACTTGGTATGCAAACAAAAACTATCCCCAAAACTATTATTATTATTATTATTATTATTATTATTATTATTATTATTATTATTATTATTATTATTCTAACAAAACCCAAAGTCTATTGCTTTGTAATAATAAAAAAAATATAAAGAAAAACACATTATTCACCCATTTTTAAATCATAACAAGCAGATAACAACATTATGCTCTCATTTTTAACAGAAAATACATGTAAGTAAAAGGTCTATCTAAACACCAAAACACCCAACTCCATCCCTTCACATTCTATTAATAATATTATTCTTCTTCTTCCACATTCTCCACTACCAATGTCCTTACAGATCCATCTCTTGGTCCAAACAACCCTCTTTTAATTATTAAAGATAATAAATAGTTGCAGCAGGTATGATTTCTTTGAATCTTGATTTTATGTAACTTTTTTTCAGTTTAAAAAAATCGATAAAAAAAAAGAAAGAAAACAACAGTAAATGATAGCATTTTTACCTCATGATTCCCAAGGTAATTTGATTCAGCTTCGATGCTCTGTTTCATTTGAGAAGTTTTATCTCTTTTTCGTTTGAACAGAAGTGGAGAAGAAGTTGTTGTGATGGCGGTGGTGGTTGTGGTGGTTCTAGAGAGAGAGAGAGAGGGAGAGAGAGAGAGAGAGAGGGGATAGAGAGAGAATCTGATTTGAATTTGAAAGGAAAATGAAGAGAGAGAGGGGGGGGGGGGGAAACAATATATATAGGTAGAGAGAGAAGAGGATGGTGTAAAATGTCCAAAATAACCTTCCTAATATAATATAGATTGATGATGGGTGGGATGATGTGGTACAATATGAACCAAGTATTGGGTTTCTTGGGTTTTTCCATTTTGAAGACTTTTCTCTATATACTTTCTTTATATATATCTATACTATCTTATAATACATTTCACAAGGACCTCTTAAAATTTAAGTTTTACAAGTATAATTGCTTATAGTACAACACACAATGCACATATTAACTACTTATTAAGGGCAAATATGTCTTTTATACAATACTTACACATTTACCCCTCAACTTTACTCAACTTTTGTTTTTTAAATAATAATTACACTTTTTACCATTATTATAACCAACTACCCCTCAGGATTTTTAAACATCCATAACTTTTTCATACGTTAATATTTTCTTAATATTATTATACCGTATAAATGAGCATTTTTTTCTCTTTAATTTGAGTATAGTATTGCTATATTTTCTTTTTAGTTTAAAAAAATGATATGTTAAGATTAAGTAATGATCAAATCGAAAATGAACCAAAAGCTTCTATATCTATACTATCTTATAATACATTTCCCAAGGATCTCATATAATTTAAGTTTTACAAGTATAATTGGTTAGAGTACAACACACAATACACATACTAACTATTTTTTTAGGGTAATATGTCTTTTATACAATACTTACACATTTGCCTCTCAACTTTTGTTTATTTAAATAATAATTACACTTTTTCACCATTATTTCAACCAACTACTCCCACGATTTTTAAACGTCCATAACTTTTTCATACATTAATATTTTCTTAATATTATTACACCGTATAAATGAGCATTTTGTTCCATTTAATTTGATTATAGTATTGCTATAGTTTTTTTAATTTAGAAGATGATATGTTAGGGTTAAGTAATAACCAGAACAAAAAACAAAGGAAGTGAGAAGTTACATTTGCACATGTAACTTGTCACTTCCTAATAGCACCCTAATGTTTTGCTTAGCGTATCACATAAATTATTTCTATGTATATATTCACGTGCTTGCACTTCCGCTAGCACATAGGATTTGATTGTGTTGAAAAGAGTATTTTTATTTATTGAATTCAAAATTTTGTTTAAAAATTGTTTACCACTTACTCATCTATATTAATGTCAGAATTTTATCTCATTTCAGTTTGTAGAAATTTTTTGTGTAATAAGTTGTTGAATGAGGAGATAGGCGTTGTGACATAGTTTTCAACTTAATTTCTTTAATGAAAATCACTATAATATAGTTCACAACTCTGTGTTTTTTGGATATATATATGGAAGGAAAATATCTTGAAGATGTATAATCTGATAGTTGAAATGTATATACATTATGTATAACTAGCTGATTACCCCGGGAGTGTCCTGGGTTGAAAAATCTAATATTATTTAATATAAAAGGATAATAGAAGTAAATAGTCTCAACCTCTTTTAATGTTAAAGAAAGTTGTTCTAATGTTTATGCTATCAAAAGGGGTTCTCATGCTGCGTTCCCAGCAGATTAAAAAATCTCAACCTCTTTTAATGCTAAACATATCGTTATAGCACATGAACATGGGCAATTCATATATGTAATAGTAGGTTCAAAAACATATATACTATCATAACATGATTAGTGACTTGCCTATATATGATTAAGAAATTACCTAAATACATTTTGTTTTTTTCTGCATGAACAAAAACTCACTAAAAAAACATTTTTTTTCGTTTTTGTATAGCACTATATATGGTGCTCGTTGGAAAGATAATAAAGCGATCGTTAATTTGGTGTAATTTTTTTTTCAAAAAAATGTCATACATAAAAGTTACTAACGTTTAAAAATTGTGAGCGAAAAATAAGAAAAAAATAAAGATAAAAATATTAATTAACATATTTGAAATTTTAAAATAATTAATAGTTCACTAACATTTAAAAATGTGAGAGGAAAATAAGAAAAAGATGTTAATTAACATATTTGAAATTTTAAGATAATATAGATATAGATTTTATTTAAAAACACAAAATAAATAAATTTAAAAGAAAGCTTCACGTGATGCCACATGGCACATTCCATTGAATGCAACCTCATACAAACTCAATTCTTTTATAATAAGTTATAGATTTGATCGGTTAATTCGGTTATGCCCACTGGCAGAACTACTTTGGTACCACGACCCCCCCCCCCCCCGGTTTTGTTCGTAGTATATTTTTTTACCTAAAACTTCCGCATATTTTTTATATATTGAGTATGCCCCCTGATTTTACCGAAAATGTAGTCAAGCCCTGCTAATGATTATACCACACACCAAGACAAAAATTTCGATCAAATGATTATTGTTTAACCTAACCAATCTAAATGTTGTTACCCGCCGCAACGCGCGGGCACCCCACTAATATATATATATATATATATATATATATATATATATAGGTTTAGGTTCCTGTACAAAAGCCAAAATATGTGAGAAGCGTAAGAAGGGCTCTAGTGTTGACATGTGGCAGATATTTAAACTAGAGATTAAGGGTAATTAGGTAATGTTATTCAATTTTAAAATTATAAAGTGAACATAAATTTAATTTGTGATACCCCGAAAATTCAGGTTCTCACTTTAACTGAACTCTAGTTACATTTCCTTGCATTATACTTAACTAGGGTTAGTTAGATAAGACATACGTGCATGGTTGTGAGTCAATGTGTGATTGCATGATTAGTGAACCTCGGACGTTGGTGAAAAATAAACTTATGTGAAAACCATACGTGATTATGTGAACCTAAACCGAACACGTTAATAGAAATCATTAAAAGTGGAGCATGAGGTTGATTAGGGTCTTAATGCATGGGGTTACACTTGTTACGGTCCGAAATAGCGAAAACGTCAAAGGATAACGCGTCGGGAGACGAAACGAAGCAAGAGCGCGCCACCCGGACCTGTGAGCGGCCGCTCACAGGCACCGAGCGGCCGCTCGAAGTGACCTGACGGGTCTTAACCGCCTCAAACCTATATTTAAGCATCCTAAACTTCCATGCAACCCCCATACTCAACCCTAATCGCCCCCTTACTGCCCCACACGAATATTTCACTCAAACAACCTCTGCTAAGGCTCAAGATCATCAATTGGGAGGCTCCAAGGCGCGCGATTGATCGATTGAGAGAGCTAAGGGTATATCTTACGATTTCTTATGCTTCTATCTTGTGTTTTCATTAATAAAAATCATATAATAAGTTTGTCCAGGTCTGAATGAGTTTATAAAACATTAAAGCATGAATCTTTTTGAAGATTAAATGGATTAAACATACTCATAAACGCTTAGTAACATCGTAGGATACTTGTTGCGCAAGTAATTGGTGTTTTGATTCTTAAAGCTTTGATCTTGACATGTTTGATAATAGGATCTGATGGGAATAGGTATTAGGAAAGTTGTATGAAGATTATTAGGTGTTATTGATTGATAATATGCAACTAGGGTTTGATATAATTGACAATATTGCACGATCAGAATCTGGACAGATTCTGAATGTCGGCTTGTAGGGTCTGTTTCGTGGCTTGAAAATAATTGGATTGATCGATTCTTTGCATGATTGTAACGTACAAGGTCTTAGCTTTTCATAATGGGCAAAACCATCAAATTTGGACATCGTTTGAGTCGTTTTTGGAATTTTAATTGATTAGGGATCATATCAGATTTTCGGATTTGTAAATTGGGCTAACTTTAAATGGTCATAACTTGAGATTTACAAGGAGTTAGGTTATGAAATTTTTACAGTAGGTCAATACTGGAAAAATAGAGCTTTTCCAAGTGGATTCATCTCGTTTGGATGAATACACAATTTTTAAGAATTTTCCTACTAAACTGACCTGTTGAGGAAATTTTCTGAACACTGCTGTGTTGTACGAATTTTTATAATTTTTGTGTTTGGAATTAAGCCAAAACAAAAATAGGTATTGTCGAGTGAATCCCAAATAAAACTCAGTAAAAATTTGGGACTCTAATTCATTCGTTAAGTATTTTAAATAAATTCGTTTTGATGGCGCACAATCTGTCCTGAAAACACAGATTGTGTATTATGTGCTTATGTGATTACTTGAGGTCTTAGGTGATCTAAAATTGACATATAACGGAAGCACACATGTTTATGACACATACGGGCTGTAGAAACTAATTATAACCAACTCATTCACCAACGAGTCCGTAGGGTTTACTATTGCATGTAGAATCACTAGGCGTCGCATACACACTTTTGAATATTAAAACGCCTTGGACAAACGAGTTATATGGTGTAATGATGTTGCGCCTATACTCACGTAGTGACACTGTTATTAGGGTTTCGGTAGCATATAATACTTGCTGTTCGGATTCTTTGCTTACGCGATAAGGTGAGTTTCACTACTCTTTTCTCAAAAGCATGCGTCTCGGGTTGAGACAACTTACTTAACGTTTCTAGTCCGGTTTGGGACTACTTTGGGGTGCATGGTTCACGTGGTGAATCTATTTTTACTAATTCATATATATGTCCTTGATGAACTAAACCAAACACATCTTTTAAGTCCTTCAAAATACCGAATCAATTGCCGGTTGGGCAAGCGGGTTAATTAGTTGATAGCGCTATTAGGTCTAACAAACCTCACATCGTGCTGGGGGCACGGATGTGAACTATTAGCTTCAAACATAATCATTGTCGATGGACAATGATGCAAGGCATCCTTATCCCTGTTATGGGAACTTGTTCATTAGTAGTTCGGTATTCGCCGGTTTTAGTTATCATGAGTGGGCTAGCTACCCCTGACATTTGAATTAGCTATTTACTTGCGGCCAAGGAGGCCAACGTTCTTACGTACTGTTATGTGGTCTGGGAGACCGACGTTTTCATTTGGTTACATGGTTTGGGAAACCTACGCTTTTACTTACTCACCTACTTTACTTAGTGAACTCACCAACATTGTTTGTTGACCCACGATTTACATGCTTTTGCAGGTAGTTAGCTTCCGGTGCCAGGATTAGAAAGCACTGTACACTTCACTGCATTTGGGCTCTC
Organism: Ambrosia trifida; assembly: GCA_028751855.1. Classification (NCBI taxonomy): domain Eukaryota; kingdom Viridiplantae; phylum Streptophyta; class Magnoliopsida; order Asterales; family Asteraceae; genus Ambrosia; species Ambrosia trifida. The sequence goes on along the minus strand of CM054131.1, from coordinate 43,026,882 downwards.
GGGCATACACATAAATTATATATTATGCTTTCGTATGGTTAATTTGGGTGCGTTGTTTTGCGCATGGTTTTAAAAGGCTTAAATTGGTTTACGCTTCCGCAGCTTAACTAAACTTGTTTTTTTTGAAAACGAACTAAATGGTTTGGGCATTTAGAGTTCGTTCCTGTGACTTATGGCTATGGGATCCTGGTATGTCACGCGCCTCGCGGTATAAACCCCGCAGTGGAAATTTGAGGGTGTGACAGATTGGTATCAGAGCCATTGGTTATAGTGAACTAGGACTGCATGTTGAGTCTAGTCTATAATCATTATAGCATAAGTACACCCACAACTTAAGTGCACAACTAGCTATTAGCTACATATATCTACAACATATGATTTCGGGAGATATGTTATCTCCTAGTTCTAGACTTAATTCTTAACACGTCAATGGTGGGAACCTAGGGTTACACCAGGTGGCGCATTACTGGGAGTAATATCCTAACTAACCTCATGGACGAGGAGACGACAATAGTACAAGGGAGGGAGCCTTGCGAGCGTTATGGCGCACGTACACAGGAAGCTGCACGATGCGCATGACGTGGTACCATTAAATCAACTATGAAGGAATTCGAATGCTGAGACTTATCTTTTGTCACCTAGCAGGGAGACAATTAGTTTCTGTTCCTTGTTACCTGACCCTTCTTACTTCCATTCGTAACACAGACGGGACTGGAATACACAAATAGAACTTATTTCTTACCTTAGTACCTTACGCCTAGTATGAGCGGGTGAACGTATGACGGCATATCCTCGTTTTCTCATAAGTATATGGTAGATTCATGGGAACAAATTAGATCGGGACTTGTTACACACACTCTTGGGGAGTTACGTAAAGCCTGCGATGTAATGCAACATCACAAGGGAGGATGAAACCTACTAATGGCTAATAACCACGATTTGAGGAACGAGTGGTACAGCTTACCACTAAAACGGTTCACATAGGACTAGAGAAGGAGATTGTACGTGATGAGAACCATATAACACTGACATCGCAAAAGAGGAAGGATAAGAGATGGAAGGGGAACCTGAGTAGGACGAGCACATGGAAGTGAGGATGAAGACTCTACTATCTAGACAGAGCATGGCGACGATTGGCTCTTACCTTTTCTTACCTATCTTTTCTTTCATTTTCCTTTGTTAACTTAGATAAGACTGAGTTTTTATGATCAACGATAGGGTGGTTGAGGCCCTCGCATCTTTCCAAGCTAGTAAAGATCTATTTTGCTAAATCATTCTTTTCCCTTGACTTCCACATTTGAACTTTCTTATACCTTGAACGCACATCGTATTTTCAAGCCTTTTATTGGTTGTAAACCTCGATAACTCCAACGGAACTGAAGGAGACCGTCTGATTGCTTCGGTAGTATAAGTCTTTGCTCTGTGCATTTGCCCCCAGGCAGGATGAGGTAATGTATGCCACATGCACACTCGATGAGTTACAGATACTTGGGTGGAGAATGTAACCCCATGACGAAATTTAGAAACTTGTTATCTAAAGACGGATGGGTCTGAAATCGACGCCTACACTACCAAGCTACAGGAGTTAGCTACTACATGCTCACACATATTTAACCTACATTACAAACGGATCGAGCTTCATACCAAAGGGGTTATCCCACAGGTTCGTAGCATGGCTACTACGGCTCACCTACCCAGAATATAACAAACCTTTCACCTGGCTCACAAACTCACTGACGAGGCTATTTAGCATGGTACTTTTCCGAAGCAGGGTGCTTCATCTTCTACTTTTGGTGATAACAAGAGAACGTGGGATAGTATGCGGTATAAGTCCTTCAACAATAACCACAACAGTAACAACAACAATGGGGCTCGTGGAGGAGCATTTGTGATGGGCTCTGGGGAGGCCAGGACTGATAACAACGGCATGACGGATACGTGTTCCTTAAACGCCACTCTCGCTTCTGTTTTATATGATGCTGGTGCAGACTATAGTTTTGTGTCATCAAAACTTAGCAAACAACTAGGGATAGTTCCTACACTTCTTGATACCCCGTACTTTATAGAGTTAGCTGATGGGAAGCCTGTTAAGGTAACCCACATCCATCGTGACTGTAAGCTCGAACTAGATGGACAGTTGTTTGCCATCGACCTCTTACCTATCACCCTAGGAAGCTTTGATCTCGTGGTTGGCATAGACTGGTTGTCCAAGCAACACGCTGAAATTCTCTGTCAAGAGAAGATTGTTCGTATCCCTCTCCCTAGTGGAGAATTCATATCTGTCCAGGGTGATCCTGGTGGTGCCATGATGGGCATCATCTCTTTCCTGAAAGCCTAGAAGTATATTCGGAAGGGCTACCCAGCCATATTGGCTAACATTTCTGATACTCGACCTGAAGTTGAAACAAAAATTGAGGATATCCCTGTAGTTCAGGATTTTCCAGATGTCTTCCCAGAGGAAATACTCGGACTTCCACCTGTTCGACAAGTGGAATTTCAAATTGACCGTGCACCAGGAGCCGCCCCAGTTGCGCGTGCACCATACCGCCTTGCACCAGGCGAACTTCAAGAACTATCCACCCAACTCCAAGAACTATTGGACAGGGGTTTCATTAGACCTCGTTCTTCACCTTGGGGAACTCCAGTCTTATTTGTTAAGAAAAAGGATGGGAGTTCCCGTATGTGTATCGATTACCGGGAATTGAACAAGGTGACAATTAAAAAAAAAAAAAAAAAAAAAAAAAACGCTACCCTTTACCTCGTATTGATGATCTATTCGACCAGCTTCGGGGGTCGAGTTTCTATTCCAAGATTGACCTAAGGTCGGGGTATCATCAACTGAGAGTCCGAGAGGAGGATGTGCCAAAGACAGCCTTTCGAACTCGTTATGGGCACTATGAATTTTTGGTAATGCCCTTCGGGCTGACCAATGCACCAGCTGTGTTCATGGACCTCATGAACCGTGTGTGCAAACCCTATCTAGACAAATTTGTCATAGTGTTCATAGACGACATTCTGATCTATTCCAAGAGTAGGGGAGAGCACGAGCAGCACCTACGACTGATCTTGGAACTTCTGAAAAGTGAGCAGTTATATGCAAAATTCTCCAAGTGCGACTTCTGGATTCGTGAGATCCAATTCTGGGGTCATGTGGTGAACGAGGCAGGAATACAGGTCGATCCCGCTAAGATTGATGCGACTAAAAGATGGGAGGCCCCTAAGAACTCCCACGGAGGCCCGACAATTCCTTGGCCTTACAGGTTATTATCGCAGATTCATTCAGGGATTCTCAAAAATCGCTCAACCCCTCACTGCTTTGACACAGAAGGGGATTACCTACAAGTGGGGAGATGCCCAAGAACCTGCTTTTCTGATACTAAAGACTAAACCTTGCGGTGCTCCAAAATTATCACTACCTGAGGGTACGGAGGACTTTGTGGTGTACTATGATGCATCTATCCAAGGTCTAGGGTGTGTTTTGATGCAACGCGAAAAGGTGATCACATATGCTTCACGACAACTAAAAGTTCATGAGAAAAATTTCCCCACTCACGACTTGGAACTGGGAGCGGAGGTCTTCGCTCTCAAAAATTGGAGGCACTACCTCTACGGGACAGAGTGCACGAATTTACAGATCATAAAAGTCTCCAGCATATATTCGGCCAGAGGGTGCTAAGCATACGACAACGCCGATGGGTCAGACTCCTGAATGGTTATGACTGTGCCATCAAGTAACATTCAGGGAAGGTTAGCCTTGCAACTTACCCTACAATCTAATCTTCATATTAAGATACGTAAAGCCCAGGGCGTGGCTTTGAAAGGGAAAACATCGGGCTTGAAACCTTGCACGGTGCTGATAAGCATCTGGAATGGAGGACATAGGGTCTTCAGCACTTCATGAATCAAGTCTGGATTCCACGTGTTGGAGATCTCAGACAACTAGTGCTCGATGGGGCACACACCCCTCGTTATTCGGTACATCCTAGCTCGGATAAAATGTACCGAGATCTTAAACTCTTTACCGGTGACCAAACATGAAAGCTGAGAAAAGTCACTTATGTTAGTAAGTGCTTGACTTGCGCGAAGGTTAAGATTGAATATCAGAAACCTTCAGGCCTACTTCAACAACCAGAGATTCCGATGTGGAAATGGGATGGGATTTCCATGGACTTCATTACGAAGCTTCCTAAAACGCCCAGCGGGCACGATATGATTTGGGTCATTATTGACCGTTTGACCAAATCAGCGCATTTCATGGCAATTAGAGAGGCGGACATGTCGGAACGTCTAGCCGCTTTTGTATTACGAAAATTTTCTCTGAGCATGGGATGCCAACTTCTATCATATCGGATCACGACGCGCGATCTACTTCCCATTTTTGGGAAACTCTCCAAATTGCTTTGGGAACTCATTTGGACATGAGCGCAGCCTATCACTCCCAGACGAATGGATAGAGTGAACGTACCATCCAAACACTAGAAGATCTACTGCGAGCGTGCGTGGTGGACTTTGGAAACAGTTGGGACAAGCACTTGCCTTTGATTGAATTCTCTTATAACAATAGTTATGACACTTCGATCCAGTGTGCACTTTTTGAGGCACTTTATGAACGGGAGTGCAAATCCCCCATATGTTGGACTGAAGTTGGGGATAGCCAACTGACAGGTTCCGAACTTGTGCACCAAACTTCTGAGAAGATAGTGCAAACCAGAAACAGGATGGCTGCTGGTCGTGATCGACAGAAAAGCTACGCGGACAAGCGTAGGAAACTTTTAGAGCTCCGGAATGGGAACAAGGTACTATTAAAGGTGTCACCTTGAAAGGGTGTGACACGCTTTGGAAAACGGGGGAAGATGAACCCGTAAAACGTTGGACCATTCGAGATGGTTGATGGGATTGGTCTGGTAGCTTACAGGTTAAACCTGCTTAACAAACTTGGTAGGATACACGATGTATCCCACATATCGTACCGAATCTATAGAAATGCCTGTTGGATACAACACTGATGGTGCCACTGGAGGAGATCCAGGTGGACGATCGGCTACGGTTCATGGAAGAACCAGTGGAGATTCTTGAGCGGGGCGTCAAGAAACTCAAACAGAACACTATACCTATTATTAACGTACAATGGAATTCCCGTCTAGGACCGGAATACACGTGGGAGCGCAGAGATCAGATGCGGCTCAAATATCCACACCTCTTTTCTGAACCTGAACCTGTGCATAGATCAAATGCCGAACATAAAGCAGCTCGCTCAAAGTGAATTTCGGGGCGAAATTCCTTTCAACTTGGGGATGATGTGACATCCGGAAACCAAGCATACATTTTTTTTTAGCTGGCTTTACTGTTTACTTGCTGAATTTCGGGACGAAATTCTTTTCAACTTGGGGATGATGTGATACCCCGAAAATTCAGGTTCTCACTTTAACTGAACTCTAGTTACATTTCCTTGCATTATACTTAACTAGGGTTAGTTAGATAAGACATACGTGCATGGTTGTGAGTCAATGTGTGATTGCATGATTAGTGAACCTCGGACGTTGGTGAAAAATAAACTTATGTGAAAACCATACGTGATTATGTGAACCTAAACCGAACACGTTAATAGAAATCATTAAAAGTGGAGCATGAGGTTGATTAGGGTCTTAATGCATGGGGTTACACTTGTTACGGTCCGAAATAGCGAAAACGTCAAAGGATAACGCGTCGGGAGACGAAACGAAGCAAGAGCGCGCCACCCGGACCTGTGAGCGGCCGCTCACAGGCACCGAGCGGCCGCTCGAAGTGACCTGACGGGTCTTAACCGCCTCAAACCTATATTTAAGCATCCTAAACTTCCATGCAACCCCCATACTCAACCCTAATCGCCCCCTTACTGCCCCACACGAATATTTCACTCAAACAACCTCTGCTAAGGCTCAAGATCATCAATTGGGAGGCTCCAAGGCGCGCGATTGATCGATTGAGAGAGCTAAGGGTATATCTTACGATTTCTTATGCTTCTATCTTGTGTTTTCATTAATAAAAATCATATAATAAGTTTGTCCAGGTCTGAATGAGTTTATAAAACATTAAAGCATGAATCTTTTTGAAGATTAAATGGATTAAACATACTCATAAACGCTTAGTAACATCGTAGGATACTTGTTGCGCAAGTAATTGGTGTTTTGATTCTTAAAGCTTTGATCTTGACATGTTTGATAATAGGATCTGATGGGAATAGGTATTAGGAAAGTTGTATGAAGATTATTAGGTGTTATTGATTGATAATATGCAACTAGGGTTTGATATAATTGACAATATTGCACGATCAGAATCTGGACAGATTCTGAATGTCGGCTTGTAGGGTCTGTTTCGTGGCTTGAAAATAATTGGATTGATCGATTCTTTGCATGATTGTAACGTACAAGGTCTTAGCTTTTCATAATGGGCAAAACCATCAAATTTGGACATCGTTTGAGTCGTTTTTGGAATTTTAATTGATTAGGGATCATATCAGATTTTCGGATTTGTAAATTGGGCTAACTTTAAATGGTCATAACTTGAGATTTACAAGGAGTTAGGTTATGAAATTTTTACAGTAGGTCAATACTGGAAAAATAGAGCTTTTCCAAGTGGATTCATCTCGTTTGGATGAATACACAATTTTTAAGAATTTTCCTACTAAACTGACCTGTTGAGGAAATTTTCTGAACACTGCTGTGTTGTACGAATTTTTATAATTTTTGTGTTTGGAATTAAGCCAAAACAAAAATAGGTATTGTCGAGTGAATCCCAAATAAAACTCAGTAAAAATTTGGGACTCTAATTCATTCGTTAAGTATTTTAAATAAATTCGTTTTGATGGCGCACAATCTGTCCTGAAAACACAGATTGTGTATTATGTGCTTATGTGATTACTTGAGGTCTTAGGTGATCTAAAATTGACATATAACGGAAGCACACATGTTTATGACACATACGGGCTGTAGAAACTAATTATAACCAACTCATTCACCAACGAGTCCGTAGGGTTTACTATTGCATGTAGAATCACTAGGCGTCGCATACACACTTTTGAATATTAAAACGCCTTGGACAAACGAGTTATATGGTGTAATGATGTTGCGCCTATACTCACGTAGTGACACTGTTATTAGGGTGTCGGTAGCATATAATACTTGCTGTTCGGATTCTTTGCTTACGCGATAAGGTGAGTTTCACTACTCTTTTCTCAAAAGCATGCGTCTCGGGTTGAGACAACTTACTTAACGTTTCTAGTCCGGTTTGGGACTACTTTGGGGTGCATGGTTCACGTGGTGAATCTATTTTTACTAATTCATATATATGTCCTTGATGAACTAAACCAAACACATCTTTTAAGTCCTTCAAAATACCGAATCAATTGCCGGTTGGGCAAGCGGGTTAATTAGTTGATAGCGCTATTAGGTCTAACAAACCTCACATCGTGCTGGGGGCACGGATGTGAACTATTAGCTTCAAACATAATCATTGTCGATGGACAATGATGCAAGGCATCCTTATCCCTGTTATGGGAACTTGTTCATTAGTAGTTCGGTATTCGCCGGTTTTAGTTATCATGAGTGGGCTAGCTACCCCTGACATTTGAATTAGCTATTTACTTGCGGCCAAGGAGGCCAACGTTCTTACGTACTGTTATGTGGTCTGGGAGACCGACGTTTTCATTTGGTTACATGGTTTGGGAAACCTACGCTTTTACTTACTCACCTACTTTACTTAGTGAACTCACCAACATTGTTTGTTGACCCACGATTTACATGCTTTTGCAGGTAGTTAGCTTCCGGTGCCAGGATTAGAAAGCACTGTACACTTCACTGCATTTGGGCTCTCGGGCATACACATAAATTATATATTATGCTTTCGTATGGTTAATTTGGGTGCGTTGTTTTGCGCATGGTTTTAAAAGGCTTAAATTGGTTTACGCTTCCGCAGCTTAACTAAACTTGTTTTTTTTGAAAACGAACTAAATGGTTTGGGCATTTAGAGTTCGTTCCTGTGACTTATGGCTATGGGATCCTGGTATGTCACGCGCCTCGCGGTATAAACCCCGCAGTGGAAATTTGAGGGTGTGACATAATTGAAAGGAGCTATTTAAGGGATTTTCTTCCAATCTATATTCAAACCAAATTCTGGATCTTTATATACAAACATCCAAGATTCAAAATTAATACATTAGTCATTTACGGTTTGCAAAAAAAAATCCCTATTTTTATTTAACATGTTGTGTTGGATAGTGTTATGGCCTACAATGTTTCAAGCTTATTTTATTATAATTCAATCCATGCGTTGATGTTTCTGTTGTTATCTATTTTAATTGATATAAATGTGTTTTATATGAATCGGTTTTATTTCACAGTCGTAGAGTGTTTTATACATACTGATGGTGTTTTATGTTAAGGCAAATTTTTATTTTTTTCACACAACGTGTGGTGTTTTATTCATGTAAATGGCGTGTGTTAGGTATACAAGGTGTTTTTATCAATCACAATTTCTAAGGTCTATAAAATAAACCACATCGATATAACCACCTTGAAAATAAAACACAATGATATGAACGTAATACAACCTCCAGATGAAAATAAAACACAATGATATGAAATCGTTACAGTATAATTGACCTAGAATTCTCAGAATCATCATGGTATAATACACCACAAAACATACCCACATGTAAGTGCATCAAAACACAATGGTATAAATACATCTTAAACATTTTAAAACACCTCAGTTAGAAATTTACAAAATTAAATATTTATATCGATTAAAACAAAAATCATAAATCTTTGAACACCAAATGCTAACTTCTTCTGGATAACACCATTGATTACTTGTTTTTGACCTCTGGCGATGGATAATCTTGATAAAACACTCCAGCGACACAGAGACTCGATTAAAACACCCCGGCAACATAGAAACTCGATGAAGAATGTTACCAGACACAATAAAGAAAAAGACATAGAAACTAGATTAATGTTTTTAGCCACAATAAAGAAGAAGCTTTGAATTCTCGTTTAAAATAAATTCCATGATTTATGGTGATTTGTTGCAAGTAATCATTTAATTATTTTCCATGTTTAAAAGCATCAAATTACCTCTATAACCCTGGACGGTCAAATAAGCCAAACTAAATTAAAGTACTTATTACAATTTTGCCATTGATCAATCTTAACCATCCATTAAACAATCCAACAAACCAAAACCCTTCTTACCCTTCTCACGAAAAACACCCTTTGTACAGGAACCTCACCCTATATATATATATATATATATATATATATGTGTGTGTGTGTGTGTGTGTGTGTGTGTTTGTGTGTCGATACACACATTTATATATTGACAGCTTCAAACGGAACCACTTAATATTTGGAAATCATTTTCGGTCATCATATTTGTTTCATAAAGATCATTTTTCAAGGTGTCGAATTCATTATAATTCATATCATAGCACGTAGTATTTACCGGTGAATAAAAGTAAGAATTCATACGTAATTCGTTAGTGAATACATATGCAATTTTCTTAATTATACTATACTACATTATACCACGGAAACATTCCGAGTTGAGAAATCTAATATGACATCAATTTTACATATGAAATAGAATGATATGCTTTACAGTTACATGCAGAAAAACTTCGGATATCACCTAACCTAAAACAATTAACAATGTATCTCCAATGTTAACGCCTAACCTTAAACAATGTATAACTCTAATATTAATACCTAACCTAAAACAATGTACAACTCTAATGTTAACACATGTTGAAAATAGAATTCATATTTACTGATTTGAACATAATTAGTATGATTAATGAATTACCTGAACAATTTGTGTTATTTTTCCTCTATGAACAAAACCCCACAAAAAATAATCGTTTTTTTTCTCTGTTTTTTTTATATAGCACCACTAGGTGAAATCCCGTGTGAAAACACGGGAACACTAAATCCAACTAAAGCTGAAAATCCATTAATTGGTGGTTGTGCTTCTACCTTTAGTAACCACTAATAAATGAAATAGCTGATTGGAAACCACTGATGAATCGGTAAAAACTGATCAATGAATCAGCTGATGATTATCCACGGATGAAGCAAGCAAAAGAGGATGAAACAAACTTCCGATGACAGCAGTGGTTTGCATTCAACAGATGTTGTCATCAGAAGTTTGTTTCAGAGTAGACCCATTAGTAATAAAACGCTCGTTTTTTTTCATTCTTTGTATAGCACTATGGTACTTGTTGGAAAGATAATAAAACGCTCGTTAATTTGGTGTAATTTTTTTTTTCAAAAAGTGTCGTTTAAAAGAGTTATTAACATTTAAAAATCATGGAGGAAAGTGCATGTGCCATGCACATGATAGAGAAAAAATAATTTAATATTAGATGGAGTATCCATAACCCATTTAAATGACCCAGTAAAATGAGTGAGAAAAAATTAAAGGAAGCTCTAATAAGATGACATGTGTCCCTCATTAGCTTTCATTTATATATTATAGAAGATAGTACTCGTTGGAAAGATAATAAAACATTCGTTAATTTGGTGTAATTGTTTTTTAAAATATCGTATATAAAATATATTAACGTTTAAAAATTATGGGAAGAAACATAAGAGAGGAAAATTCAATTTTGTTTTTAATTTTTTTTCTCTAAAATCAATTAATGCCACATGACACACTTAAGGGGGATGATGTCCTCTTTAAATGTCATACTAGGTGAAATATTGTGTGAAAACACAGGAATACTATATCATATTTTAAGGACTGTTTAGTAAAAACAACAATAAGAAGCCAATCGTCTGTTGTAAGGAAAACCTGTTTAATAACATCTGTTCCTTTCACGATACCAGTTAATAGTACTGACATATGTTTAGTATTGAAAGTTTCTACAACCACGAAAAGATAAATCAACACACGGATTAAAGCTCTGTTGAGATAACACATATTAAAAACAAAAAGAGGATCCCCTAAATATCAACCTCTACTTCATTTACACAGAAAATAAAGAGACGGGAAATTAATACATTTAACATCATCAATAATTTCATTCAATAATAACGGAAAATAACATTATTCATTATAAAACAAAAATACATAATAATATATAAAAAACATAAAACCTACTTAAACGAAAAAAAAAAATTAAACATAACATAACTAATCTGAATTTACTTCGTCCAGGCAATTGCATTTCTTCCTATTCAGCTTCCTCATGCAACTTAATTTTCTTGATCGAATCATTCGTTCAAGATCCAACACTGCTGTAGTTCGATTAACATTAGCCATCCCGATTTAACCTAAAACCATCATCAAAATTCACCGATACGCTACTAACCGATTCAACGTAAAATCACCTTACCACATGTAGCGATTCTTCCTCTTCATATTCTCCAAACCTGATATCTAACTTTCACTGTAATTTGAATTGTTGAAAACAACAAAGTTCCCTTGTTTTTCCAAGTTCATAAACTTGTCGTTGGAATTCATCATCCATTTCTAGGATGGCTTTCCTTAACCCAAATACGAAACGAGTGTTATCGCTCATATCAAACATGTAACGACGACGGAATTCATTGAAAAATCAATAAACAACTTGTGCCATTTTGAATGGATTTTTTTTCTAGAAACGTAATCGATAGATTATTCCAAATTGATAATTACAATCAATAGAAAAAAATTACTTAAATACAAAAAAATTACCGCGTGAATTTAATAAATCGAGTTTCAAGGTCGTCATTATTATTTATCACTCACGACTCTTAATATTCTACAATGAATTTCATTAGAAAACAAAACACTATTTTATTATATTTTAAAGCCTGTTTACTGAAAACAACATTAAGAAGCCAATCGACTGTTGTAAGGAAAATTTGTTTAATAACATCTGTTCCTTTCACGATAACAGTTAATAGTACTGATCAGATGTTTAATACTGAAAGATGTTACAACCACGGAAAGATATAAACAGACGGATTAGAGTTCTGTTCAGATATCAGATATTAAAAATAAACAGAGGATGAGTATATCTTTATTTAAAACAATTACTCACCAAAATTTAAGAAACATAAGCAGACCAACGTCTATAGTATATGATTAGTAAACAACAAATTATAAATTCAATTATCTAGAGTCAGTTAAGGGAATATTTCTAAAACCGTTGTAACTATAAACAATTGTTAATTCAAACATATGATCCCAAACAGTTTCCTTCAAACAGATGTTGACTTAAACCCTTGTTACTAACAATGATATCACATTTACGATTTTAAAAATTCTTCATATAAATTTACATCAAAACTGATCAACGTTTTTCGACCTTAAATAATCATAATCAGAACTACAAAATAAAGAATCAGGAAGTTACTACATTTAACCTAAGATTTACAATTAAAGACCACCAATATGCTAACATTAAATCAACATCAAAATATTTCCAATACTTACCATAGATTAATGTTTAGTTATGGCCAAAATTCCTTCTGATTCATCAAACTTGAAATTACACAAATCACCCCTTTTCAAACCTTTGGATTTTGTAAAGTCTACCCATCGACTAACCACAAACCTATGAAATGAGAATATATGAGTGTTAGTTATATTATTAAAATTAAATGCAAATTTAATTATTAAAATTTAAGTAGTACCTTTTTCTATTCTTATGTGGCCAAGTAATCTTAGCTAACCTAACTATTGTAGTATGAAGCCGCTAAAAAGTTGATGTATATTGAAAACATTATTACTTAGTTAACTTCAGTAAGATAATTAAAAATACAAAACATAAAGTAATATATAACTTACATACCATTTTATCAATCACAACATCATGTTCATAAACTTCAAAACCAATATTCCTATCTATATCATCTACCAGTACAACCATTTAAAGCAAATATATTAGTTCATAACATTAGATATGATGTAATATTAATTGAATATAAATTCTTATAATATATACAAAACATATAAACAGTTTTATAAACTGTATATCAAGCTGAGCTTCACCAGAAATTTTAATTGTGACACCCGACACGTTTAGGTTAACATTTTATAAAACACATAAGTCTACCTTAGCGAAACTCGTTTTCAAACATACTTAACTAGGTCAGTTGAGTCGTTATGATGGTTCCGGGAATCATCGGGAGTCGTTACAATGATCCACGGGATCATTGGGAGTCGGTCCATAACCATGTGAACACGGATGGGTGATTTGTAGAATCGCCGGGTTTAACGCACACACGTAAATCTTGAGTCCCAGGAATTGGTGAACGGATGGGAACGTGTTAGTTATCATGCATTATGCGCTTACAATCATTATATGACTTGTCGGTATGTGAATACGTGTTTATATGTGTTAAAATAGTGATTTCGCGTAATTGCATGACATTATAGGTGATTACGCGTAATCACCAATAGTATAGGCAATTAGGATCCTAATCGCCTATAGCAACATGTCTTATAGCAACATGTCCTATAGCAACATGCCTTATAGCAACATGTCTTATAACATCCTAATCACGTGTACTGTTCACGCGATTAGGGCCTAATCATCTATAATTACATGTGGTATAGCTCCCAATCGCCAGTTATACATGTCTTATAGAATCCTAATCGCCTATAGCTGCTGTCTACTCACCTATACTGCATGTGACGACTAAAAACGCCTATAAATACCACCCTTATGTTTTAACACATCATTTGTGAAACCCTAATACACCCCAAAGCCACCCCACACCTTATCCAACCTCTTCAACACGTTTTTGAGCAAGAAATCACATTTCCAAGCTTTACACCTCATAATCTCATTATTTCAAGGTGTGTTCTTCATCCCAAACCTTTCTAAAGATATTGTTTTGATCCCTAAAGGTCCAGACCTGATTTCTAAACATTCGTGTCTTTGAAAACTTATTAAAATCAGTTTCAAAACAAACCCAAACCTCTATACTTGTTATATGTGATGTATTCATGCGAGATAGGATTTTTACCGTTTAAACATGATTGTTCTTGTGTTATTATTGTGTTTCTGACCTAAATGAGTTAATATGATGATAACCTAGGATTTTGAAGGTTCATAGATGTGTAATATTGATATTAGGCGTTTTGACCCGTTTGAATAATTATGGTGGATTGATGATGATATGTTGTGTTTTGTTGATTGTTTGAGGTTAGGGTTTACTCTAGGATGATGCTAGAACAGTAGGATAATATCGGACAACGTCTTTATGTGATGAAATCTGGATATTTGCTATTTAGGGTAAGTTTTGCATGTTGATGCTTACATGCTAGTTATGCTATTTTGGGAAACCGCATGCATTCGGGACGGCTAGAGTGATGATATATTAGGGTTTTTTTTCTTGAAATAGTTGGGTTAATGTTTTGGGATGGATATTGGGTGTTTACACATGTTTCGGATCTGATTTGGAGGGTTAAACGTGCAAAAAGTCAGAACAGAACAGTACTAGCGATTAGGGGTCCCTAATCGCCTATAATATAGGCCATTGGCCCCCAATCGCCTGAACTATAGGCGATTGGGAGCCCAATCGCCATTATTACTAGTGATTACAGCCCTACTCGCTAGTTTGACTCTCCTAATCACCAGTTGACTTTTCCTAATTGCATGTTTGATTCCTAATCGTGTGTATTGATGTCATATGTGCATTTTAACATCCCGAAACACGGATTGACACATAGGAACATGTTAGGAACCCCGACGGATTGACACCTAGGAACATGTTAGGAACCCCGTAACATGTCTAATAACTTAGTAACACGTGTTCGGACTTGTTTATGCGTTAATTGGGCATTATGCTAGATAAGGTGCATGTTTGCGCATGCTAAGTGTTTAATTGCATAAGTTGCATGATATCTTGTATGTGGCTAACACGTGGGATGTTGGGTCAACAATGGGATGTCGGGATTTGTCTGGTTGGTCGGTTTAACATTTAAACATGTTTTCAACATACACGGTCACGGTCTGGACAACTTGGGGACTAATTAGCCTTCGGGTTAGTAGTCACCACACTTATGTAAACTCATTGATAGGTCGCCGCTAGTAGGGACTATTACACACATATCGGATTTCTAATTTACTAAGGACGCACTCAAAGGTGAGTTTCACGGCCCCTCTTTTATACTCTTTTCTGTCGGGGGAGAAGCATGCCACACGTTTTAACAATGCAACGTTTATGATTTGAAAATGCAACTCTTATGAAACATACCACTTTTGGAAACGCAACACTTTTGGAAACACGACCCATTTTGGAATGTAACTCTTTTAAGAAACGTGACACATTGACCTTGGCATATTTAAAAATTTGGCACTTGGCGCTTGGCACTTATTTACTATACGATGAAACCTAAGTCCCTATTGAAACCACGAATGTGCGGGGCACAACGGGTGAAATGTGGATAGATCTATTGGGCGTGACGAACCCCACCCGACGGCTGGGAGCCGGGCGGGTGCATATTGTCTCTACTTTGATACTTGGCACATAGGCAACAACTTGAGCAACGTTTGTGAGTAATGGTTTTAGCAACACAATCGTAAACTTAAAACCTGTGAACTCACCAGCATTATATGTTGACGTCTTTTTGGCATGTTTTCTCAGGTCGCTAAGGTAGCAGCATTGAGTGTAGGCGCACGGAGTCTCACGGCGTCTAGGATCCATTTGCATTTCTTTTTAAGTGTTATCAGACTTTCATGTTTTACTTTTGAGTTGTAATAAGGTTTTACGCTTCCGCAAGCGATGGATAGATTTTGAAACTAAATCGGCGATTTACGTTGTTTTCATATCATATAGATGTCGTTTATTGTGACCGTTGACTTGGATCCTGGTGTGT
Source organism: Ambrosia trifida (assembly GCA_028751855.1). Lineage (NCBI taxonomy): Eukaryota > Viridiplantae > Streptophyta > Magnoliopsida > Asterales > Asteraceae > Ambrosia > Ambrosia trifida. Next base: position 43,011,033 of record CM054131.1, on the reverse strand, counting down.
CACGCGCCTCGCGGTAAAACCCCGCACGTGGAAATTTGAGGGTGTGACATCAATACCTTCAACTGATTGTTCAAGTTGGTGATTTTGCCGAAAGAGAGTAGTAGAATTGTTTAAAAACCTTAATTTGAAAGATAAACAGGTCTCTCATCTCCAGAAAGACAAAATCGAAAACATCCAACTTAAGATCTTTAACTACTTTCAACCATCCATCATAGAAATAATATTGATTCTAAAAAAAATTATCTTTAAAGTCCATGAAAGATCACCAAACTTAATTGTTACTAAAGGTTCAGAAACTTTAGCACGAAGATAGACGGAAGAAAACCCATCAGGTACTCTCTGTTAGTAAAACAAATAAAAAAAAACTTTTGTTATTTGTTATTTTTAATGGTAGATATGGGGATAAAATAGCAGAAAAATACGTACTAAAAATTCACTTGAAGGGTCATATAACAACTGTAAGAAAGAATTCCCACAAATCAAGTTTCGAAAGCAGGACATTAACAATGTATCTTCAAAAACATACTCAAATAATAATATGTCATAGACTTCAAGTCCCATATCCTTAACAACAGTTTGTCATCCTTCACTGAACTCAGCATCTTTAAAAGAAAGGCTTCTTAAAACAACTTTATATTCCCTCCTATCTCTTATAGTAATTATTATTATGTGCTTATTCATAGCTTTAGAAGGATGAAAGCTACCAACAACATTTTCTGATAGGTTCTATAAACAAACAACATTTAAAAAAATGTAAGAACCAAAAAGATTTTATTAAAGGTTTTTAAAAAATATAACTTTCAATAACATTATAAATACCAGATTTTCAGCTTGTGGATCAAAAACACATGCAATGAAAGAGCCCATTTCAACTGTTTAACCTATTAGAATAAATGTAAAGCAAATTACTAAGAAAAGTATATTACTTCAGAAGAATCATAAAAATATAATCATAATAAACAACACCCTGATTTGCATGTTACTTAAATATTAGAATAAATAAATGAATCACTAAAAATGATTAAAAAAAAGTAAATACTAAAAGCTATGTGAATTACGAATTCTTTTGAAAGTCTTTAATTCAAAATATTGATAGAAAGCTTTAACAGTGATAATAGACAACTTATACATTAGACGGGAATACCGGTGTATAATACAATATAATTAATGGTATTTCAGATGTTGTATTATAATAATGAACTTAAAATTTTATATTAAATTAATTTTTAGTTAAATACCTTTCATAATAAACTTAACTACTTAAATGAAATATTTATTTGACATCTTTTTACTAATTTAATTTACCTTTATAAATTTACTTAAGTACATTTAAATCAATAATAGTTTTGAAACATTTTTTAATCTTATATTTTATGTATTTTCTAAAAATCTGTTCGACAAAACAGATTTTATGAACATCTGATAAGATCCTATATATTGTTGCCAAATCCTCAAATCATTCTACAGTAGTTTAAATATCTGCTGATGTTTATCATCTATTTTGCCGTAAATATATGTTCACTCCAACAGAATTTCAATTAACTTTTTTATATCGCAGATATTAATCATTGTAAAGTATGTTTACCTTCTATATACTTATAGCAAAATATTTTTTGTTTTTGCTCAAAATAAAATAACATCATTTTAAATAGTTTTGAACAATTCTTTTGAAAGTCTTTAATTCAAAAATAATAAACGATTTTTGTTACTTAAAATTCTATATTAAATTAACTTTTAGTTAAAAACCTTTCTTAACAAACTTAATTAATTAAATGAAATATTTATTTGACATGTTTTTATTAATTTAAGTTAAATTTATAAATTTGCTTAAGTACATTTAAATCAATAAAAGTTACAAAATATTTTTTAATCTTGTCTCTTATGTATTTTCTAACCATCTGTTCGAGACAACAGATTTTTAGAACATCTGATAACATGCTATATACTATTCCTATATCATCAAATTATTCAACAGTCTGTTCACTCCAACAGAATTTCAATTAACTTTTTTTTTAAAACAAATGTTGATGTAACTATTAAACAAATAAGATAAACAAAAACTAATATTTTATCTAAATAATATGCTATTACATGAACAATTACTACATCTATATTATCTTATTAAGGAGGAGTGATGGCCAACTTAGTCATTTTCATTTTCATACAAGTTAAGAAGCAACATGTACAACATATTTAAGCATGAAATTTAAGGGTATTATAGGGATGTTGGTGACAATTAAGACACTTTTAAGTGTAATATAGACATTTCACCATCCTCCTGCTTTGTAGTATCGAAACAAATTTACAATTATACCCTCTCATTCCCTTACTGCCCTCCATCCATTCCTTCTCTGATCATAAGGTACCGTTCCATTCCTTCATGCCTCTTCAGTTTCATAAGAATCTCCTCACATACCCCATTCAATGAGTCTTATTACTATTTTTATGAATGAAACCTATTCAACGAATTGTCCATGAAACCGATTAAATCCGGCATACAAACCCTAATCCACAGACAACGTAAGCTTCACACACCAATTTCATAGTTTTTCTTTCTCCTAACCCTGTCCCTATTGTTTTATGTTTTGTTTCAGTGAAATTAAGAGAGGGTCGACACTTGAAGGTTGCATTGTTAGGTACAATACTATTTTCCTTGTTGCTTTTTTTCTTCATCATTTTTTTTGGTGTTACTGTAATTAAGAAAGGGTCGACAACTTGAAGGTTGCATCGTCAGCTACAATACTATTTTCCTTGTTGCTTTTTTTCATTTTTTTTGGTGTTACTGTGATGATTATAGTTTGAACTGTTATGTGAACTGTGTTTATGTTGTATGAATTTGGATAAAGGATAATGATTTTTATCAACCAATTTATTTGCTTATGGTTGTGTGATGGTTTGTTGACAGTAAAATCTATGGTTTTGTGATGGTGGAGTTGGTTGATGGATTTTGTTTTAATGTGTGTCAGAGATTATTAGTATGTTTTTCTTTTTTGTTTGGTTAAATCTTGTTAATATGTTTAGTAATTCAAACAAGTGAACAACGATTAAATTACAAATTTATGGTCTATAGTTAATGGGTCAGATTGATAGTGACAATAGTTAAGAACACTAACCTACTTCAAGTGTTTTAGTGCAGTCAAATAAGTGCCCAGTTCTAAACAAGAGCAAAATATAATATTTAGTCAAGTTTGATATGCTTTATCTTTTAATTGATGATATATGGATTATGTGTTTACACTTGAGAAATTAAGTTGAATTAATAAAACACCATATGGTGATATGGCTTGACAATTGTGATGAGTTGGATTTAGATGTAAGCGTTAAACTGAGTTTTAGAAGTTGATTTGATTAGTCTGGTCAACTAATTAGTTTAATAGTTCAAACAAGAACGATTCAATTATAATTTTTTAGGCTTATAGTTAATGGGTCAGATTAGGTAGTGACAACGGGTCAAGAACTCTAAGGTTGCTTAAAGCGTTGTAGTGCAGTCAAATAAGTGCCCAGGTGGTTTTTTATCCACTAATTATTTTTTTCTTCATATATTTGCAAGGCTCACCAATGTTTGAATTATGTAAAGAGGAGGATGGCAAAAGAGAGAGCTTTACAAGATTACTATAAGTCTAACTGCTGAATCGGTGTCTTCTATCTCGAGGCTCTTATCCAGTCATAGCAACAAAGGTGGCATCAGTATATCTATGCAATTATACATTCATTGGTGTAAGTTATTTTGATATATGTTATGAAATGACATTTGAGCTTTAGAAACCAATTATTCAATGGAGGGATAATTTGTCAAGCATATGTGGTTCGGTTGTTAATTTATCAGAAGTTTGAGACAATTTCTCTTTAAACCGCTAGCAAGCGAATGCAAATATAAAACAATGAAGATTAATGATTAATTTCTATTTGAACAGGAAAACTGGATCCCTTCATGAGGTATTTAACTTTACACCAAGTAAAAAAAATAAAACTTATATAATGCATGAACTGTGCTTCAGGGGCAGACAGGGTTTGTTCATCTTTTTTGCAGCTTGAGCTGCAAGCATGTTACTTTTCAAAAAGTGCTACAAATCTGGTGCATTACACATCCATGAAGATTTATAAGGTGATAATTAGGTTTAGTTTAGGGATTCATTTTTAGGACCTAGGCGCTAAGGCACAACCCAGTGCACCAACTGCACTGTGCCCTGAAAGACGAGCTTTCAGGCTCTCAGGTGTTGCTTCAAGCTGCAAAGTAGGGTTGTAAACGAGCCAAGCCGAGCCCGATCTTGACTAGGCTCAAGCTCGGCTTGCTCTTTTGAGACTCGAGCTCGGCTCGAAAGTAAAACCTTAGAGCTCAAGCTTGTGCAACTCAACAGTTTCATCAACCAACAATTATTGTGAAACAGTATGGGATACATGTCAAAACATATCCATAACTAATTCACCATTCTCTCCATCATTACAAGGTGAAGCTCCCACACCAACAAATGCCAGCAACAAACTCACTGATATCTGGCAATCTAGAACCGAATTCTGTAACATAATTGGCGGTCCTTCGATCAATGATTTTGTTTGTTTTGATGGCAAGAAAGCCAACATAAACATCACTACAAATAGCACAAAGTCGCCTCCAACTGCCATGTGTTTGGAAAAGATTGCCAATGGTTCTTATCTTGACATGGTGGCTCATACAGATGGTTTCAACTGCGCATTTTTCTCCAACCAGAAAGGTCAAGTATGGTTGGCAATGATTCCTGAAGTTGGGTCTGGACACGTGTTGGAACTTGATGAGTCCAACTCGTTTCTTGACTTGACTGATCAGGTTCATTTTGATACTCAGTTTGGGTTGATTTCTATCTCTTTGCACCCAAACTTTTCACAAAACGGGCGGTTTTTGCTTCATTTAATTGTGATAAGACCCAAACGCGAAGTTGTGCTGGAAGGTGTGCTTGTAATTCTGATATTAATTGTGATTCTTCAAAGCTGACTATAGATACTGCAGCTCAGCCATGCCAGTATCAGAGTGTGGTGGCGGAATACTCGGCTAATGTGACATCATCTTCGCGGGCGTCCATCGTAAGTTATTTAAGATTTTATGTTATAGGTAGTGGTAGCTTATAATTTCATTGTAGGTATTTTTATGTGGTTATTTGCTTTGCGTCTCTTAGCTATATTTTATGTTACCTGAATTACTAAATGTTATAAAAAAAAGGTTTATGGAGGTAGGGTCTTAGACCCTACCAATATCATATTGGGTACGTTCGTTTGTTATGTTGATACATTGTGTTCTGATGATTGATTGTTTTTTCAGATTCCAATGGCTTTACCGGTAGAAGTGAGGAGGATATTCACGATGGGGCTCCCGTTCACTTCTCACCATGCTGGACAGATTCTTTTTGGACCGAACGACGGGTACCTGTATTTCATGATGGGTGATGGTGGTTCAGGCGATCCGTACAATTTTGCACAAAACAAGAAATCTTTGCTTGGAAAGATTATGAGATTTGATGTCGATAACAGACCCAATAAGTGAAATCATAGGTTATGAACTCAAATATGAGTTAAAACAATTTAATCTGTATGGTTTTGGCATCTATAAAAGATGCACAGTTGATGTATAAAGTCAAACATACCAACATTTGACTTTGAATTGGATTAAGAGAGTTCAAAGTTTTGAAAACTTTCAAAAAGAACAGTAAAAATATGTTAAAATCAAAGCAAGAATAAACAAATTGGTGTTTATTGTCATAAGAGATAAACAACCAACTAGAAGATACATAATTAAAAGTTTAACCTTAAAAGTCAAACTACACAATTACCATAGATGATTGAATATAAATTTCACCTATGAATTTTATACTTCCATTTGTAAGCAAAGCAATTGTTATTACATTTGTGTTTTCCTTTACCATAAGTAACTTATTTTAAGAAATTTCTAGGAACTCGATATTTAGCATGTATCATTTGTCTCTATGTCATCGTCCAACCAAATTGATCTACTTATTTAGAGCGTTTATGTGCTCTATAAAATTCAAATTGTTATTAATTTCTCTTGATCGTTATGTGCTATGTACATGTTAGCAATGTCTTGAGTAATATAATTTCTTAATGCGCTCTACGTTTTGATAGTATAAGTAAATGGCCACCTATAGCTTATATGCTATGATCTAAGCATCCGCTTTTGGCAATATGATATCACTTAGATTTAGTATTTGGAGACCTTTAAACATACACACATAAACGTTCCTACCGTGAAGCGCGACACCCTATAATAATGGTTGAATTAGTGACAAAGTTTAACTAGAAAATACATAACACAATTAGTTTACTGTCTTATTTATAATATGATACAAGTAAGATGTCAAGTCCATCATAAATGTTCTTGTAACACCACGTTGTTGATCCGTAACTTTTAATTCCCCACTAGTTATTAGTGAAATACTGATAAGATCTCTTAACGATATTTCTCTCTACTTTTAATTCCCCACAGTATTGAGTCACTTTATAAGTGCTACAATATTGAAGCTTGGTCAAGGTATGTCGAGCACTCGTAATTCTCCACAAAATACCCGTAGCAACGCGCGGGCATTCACGCTAGTTACAAAAAAGAAGAAGATATTAAAAATAATAAGATTCAAACTAATTTAAAAAAGTTCAACTTCAACTTGATAGAACACTTTGGCGAGTTTACGATATCATCAATTATTTCTAACTACTCCAGATTGATTTATCATATTGGAGAAGAACTTGTCTAATTAAATCAGCCTTCAAACCGTCTGAGAGTACTGCTGGTGAAGATGATGATGCCATAACTTGAAGACACTATTCATAAATATCCTATAAGATATATGACTATGACTATATTTTAGAATTTTCAGCAAAAGATCTACATATTTATAATACGATAGTTCAAATAATAACCAAACTTACCTATTTTTTTTAATTACAGAAATTTAATGCTATAAATGCGGTGGATGAAAAATTATATTTACCAAGTGGGAACTGTAAAATCTATACGCTATAACACAAAAAATTAATGTATAATATACCACTTGGAAATTAAACGTATCCCCGTGTAAAACATGTGTAGCATAGCTTATTCAAAGTTATTTTGTATTCACGCCATCTATATATACATATATAAAGATACAAGACACGATAATTTCATGCACGTCTAACCATACAATAATTAAATATTAACATAACACAAAAGCATGTCATCCTCTCAGAATTATCAAACCAGAGTCCAACAAACAGCATAGGAAATACTTATTAAGGCTTTCAAAAAAAGAATCTTTTGAAGAAGAAACAATAAGAAAATCATGTGGAATGCTTACATCTCTAGTAATTGCAGACCTAAGGAAAAACGCCAAAAGCATCGCGGATGTGGTTGAAATTTCCAAGTCAATTGAACGAAACAAAGCTCTACAGTACCTTGCGAATCAACTCGCACTAAACGACGATATTTCCAAGAAGATGAAAGGACTTACTGATAATATTATTTCCATCAGTAAGGAAAGGAAGCATCGTCGGGATGAAATAATGAAGAACACGCAATAATAACTTTCACAATAGTTTAGTATTTACATATGAAAAAAGCTGTAATTTTGGATTCAAAGCATGCTTGAAAAATGTAAATCTTATATATAAATATAATATATATATATATTATGCTTTTTAAATTATAATGCATTTTGTATAAACATACAGTAACTCAAAATAAAATTCAACAGATGATCAAAACATTTATTTGACAGAACAGATTTTAAAAACAAACAGATAATGGTGAATCAATATATGTTGTACAGACACAAAATGTTGAAACCACTGAAGGAAGATAGAAACAGATATTTATACAGACTTTACAATTTATTATTATTTTTTAATCAATAGAAATATATATGTCTTAATTTATTCCTACGTATTACCAATTTCATAGAATAATAGTGATAATAAAAAAATATTGATAAATAAATAATATCGAGTAACTTCAAAATTCGAATTTCAAGGTAATGATTATTACTTGACAGTAGATAGCCCTAAAACCCTATGATGATGACTGTACAGTTGAACAATCTAGATAGAAACTTACAAAATACGGTGGTAATTAATGGTAGTTGTACATATTTTTACTATTATAAAACAACTAATCAATCTTACCATAAATTTACGTATTATCATTTGTATTTTAATTAAACAAATTAAATTATTTACTTTTTGAAAACTAATCTAAACTATTTTATTGTTCCTATAACTTTAAAAAATAAAAAAATATTTTATAACAATAAAACTTCTAAAAAAATATCATCTTAACTTTAATACAGTGAATAGACATATATAATTACTATTATAAAATTTAACATTCAATTAAGATAAAATAGAATTGACTAAGTCCCAAAATCGTTATCATTAACTTAGGTATTCGAACCTCTGTTGAGATAAAAGTATACTCGTTTTATTCTATATACTTTGTCTTACAACATCTGTTGAATGATCAGCAGCTGTTATCAAACAACTGTCATTCAATACAATTTTACAATTACAAATTACAATGAATATACATAAACTACATTTGAAAATCTTAATTATTAACTTTGAACTTTGATCCTCTCTTTAGAAGAATTAAGTATCTTTTTAACAATTAACATGAAGGTTCCTCAAAGTAACTAATATTTTGAAAAAGCTAGATAAATTATTATTTACATATAATTCACTTGACCCCTAACAACAATAACACTTATTTTTCAGATTCAAGAAGATTTGAAATTTAATTTTACAACAACATTTTTAAATAAAGTACGCGAGATTGTATTTATTATTCACTATTGCACACCCTTAATATAAAACTGAGCTTTAGTTCACATTTAAAATTTATAATTCAATATTTTATCATATTTTTAAACAATCTTTTAAAATAAAATATTACGTCTGTTTAATTGTCAACAACTGTTATGAAATAACTGTCATCCAATACAACTTTTCGATTAGATGTTTCAATGTGGAACGGAAACTAAGTTTCAAAATCTTGATCATCAAGTTTGGACTTCGACGCTCTATTTAGATAAAATAAGTATCTCTTTAAGAATTTACATGAAGCTTATTGAATATAATCAATATTCTGAATAATTATTATTTACCACTCAACACTGTTAATGTTAAATTGAGCTTTTAGTCAAATTTTAATTTCAATATTTAATGATATGTTTTTGTAATAGCCTTTTAAGAAATATTAACAGTCTGTTTCAGCAAAGTCTTCATTGGTCAAATGTATCTTCAATTTTTTCTATACTACAATGCTGAGATTACAAACATGTGTTGGAACGTAAACAAATATTGAAAAAAACTACTATTGCTATGAAACTTATAATTGCAATTGCATAATTTTACTTAAAATATCACGGTTAACAAACATACAGGATACACAATACAGTCAAAACACCACAAATGAAAAAAAAGGTTACAACAATACAAAAAAGAAGTCTTCTAAAAAAACTCTGATATCGCTACAAAAGTGAACTAATACCTACTAACACATTTCCTCTATAAGACACCAAATAAAATACAAAATACTGTCAAAACACCACAAAACAAAACCAAAGAAGGCGGACTCCAAAGAAAAGGAAAATATATACAATAACATGTCTCTAACTCCTCGTAAAGCTAGAGACACACTATTTATCTAGACGCCCATGTCATTTTAGACAGGCTCTAGATTTTCTAATAACACAAAAAATATTTTTCTTTGACGGTAAGAATCTTCCAAGAACACCAATTCGAACTTCATTACCAACGGGTTATTGGTAATACATTTTTCTTTCATAGAAATAACATTATACTGCATGTATAAAAAGTTGGCTTGCTTTTCAATGGTTCATGTGTTAGAAAGTTGAAACTAAAATGAAGGGTTAGTCGCATTTTATAGACTGAAAAATATCTATCCCTACTATAATAGGGTTTTTGGGCCTCTTATATAAATAAACTAAAAAACAAATAAAATTACAAACACAAATAATAAAATAATAAAATATAATATAATCATAATGATTAAATTTGATATTCGAGCCTCTGTGAATTTAAACCGTATAAAATATCTGTTGACTTGACTACGTATGTTATCAAACAATAAATGTTGTAGATACTGAACATGTTCAAACTACTGATGGGTTAACCAAAAGTTAATACAGACTTTGTAATACTTAACTTTTCATCAATATCTTACGAAATAACTATAAATTTTCAATTATATCAGTCTTTTCAAATTCATAATTACAAACAGTCTACAACCTAAAAGTTTATCAAGACCACTGTCTAGATGAAAGATCTAGATCGAAACTTACATAATACGACGGTTATCACTGGTAGATGTACTTATTTTTACTATTATTAAACAACTAAAAAATGTTACCAAAAAAGTACAAATTATCATTTTTATTTTAATTAAATAATTCAAATTATTTAATTTTAAAAGATGAATCTAAAAATGATTTGAACTCTTTTATTATACCTATAACTTTAAAAAATGAAGATATATTTAATAGCAATAAAAATTCTAAAAAAATATAATCATTTATAAAATGTGTAATTATAGTTTTTATTCACGATATACCATGTTTAAAATTAATAAGTACATCTATTAAGTTTGTTATTCAACGCTCTTTCAATCGAAAGATTTACTATATTTTTTTCACTTGTCAACAGATGTTCTCAAACAACTGTAATCCATTGTAATCAATATTTGACGAAATAACTAAAAATTTAAATTATACCGGTCTTTTCAAATTAATAATTTCAAACAGTCTAATCATGGCCACTGTACAGATGAACGATCTAGATAGAAACTTACCAAATACAACGGTAATTAATTGTAGATGAACTCATTTTTACTATTATTAAACAACTAAAAAATATTACCATAAATTTACATATATAGACATGTCAACAGATATTGCAAAAAAATGTAGATAGCAAGGAAACTTATTATTAAAATTCAATAATTTGACTGAAAACATAAGACTTAACAAACTACATCAACAAATATGCCTTGTGAAAGATCACCATTCTAATTTCATTCAAAATGGATTGTTGCTAATAAATTTTCATCTCATTCATAGAAAGTTTAAAACTGAAATGGCAACTTCTTCAAGTCTTATAGAAAGAAAAAATATCTATACGTACTATAATAGCTCTTTTGGACACTTATATAAACTGAAAAACAACTACAAACACAAAAATAAAATAAAATAAAATAAATAATACTTTTAATAATTTTGTAACTATTATAATTAACATTAAAAGAGTATAAAGTTGAATAAACTAAGTTTCAATGTCGTAAGAATAAATTTTTGTATTGAAGCATATTCTAAATTCAAACAAATACAATATCTAATTACTTGTCAACAGATATTATCAAACAACTGTGATCCTTCACAATTTGATATAACCAGATGTTTATACAGACTTTGTAATACTTAACTTGTAGTCAATATCTAACGAAATAACTATAACTATGAATTTAAATTATATCAGTTTTTTCAAACTCATAACCACAAAAAGTCTAGAGCCCTAAAAGTGTTTCATGGCCACTGTACAGATGAATGATCTAGAAAGAAACTTACAATTAAAATTATTTCATTTTAGAAAATGAATCTACGAATTATTTGAACTCTTTTATTGTTACTATAACTTTAAAAAATGAATTTATATTTTATAGCAATAAGAATTCTTAAAAAATATCAGCGTCTATTAAATGTTTAATTATAGTATTTATTCAAAATGTATTATGTTTTAATTAATAATATTTCCATAACAAACTTTTTTAAACAATGACATTAAATTTACTCATTTTAACTAATATTTTAAAGAAACTAAATTTAATGTTTATATAAAACTCACTTGGGTTGTTATAATCATCTATTTCATACTCTGTTTATCAACATCTATTGACTTGTCAACAGATATTGCAAAAAAATTTAGATACCAATAAAACTTATTATTAAAATTCAATAATTTCACTAAAAATATACGACTTAAAAAACTACATTTGGTAATAAACCTCGTGAAAGATCACCATAATATAACCAGATCTTTATACAGAGTTTGTAATAGTTAACTTGTCACACCCTCAAATTTACACATGCGGGGTTTTACCGCGAGGCACGTGACACACCAGGATCCAAGTCAATGGTCACAATAAACGACAACTAAATGTAGGAAAATACGTAAGACATTCCATGCAACAACCAAAACATTATGCTTTGAGCCATAAACCAGCATAAGAAGCATTTCTTGTTTACAACCAAAAGACATATTACAGTTTACAAAACATTTTTTTAATATGCAACAAGACTTCTAGACGCCGTGCAAGACTCCGTGCGCCTAGTCCATTAACCGCTACCTTAGCGACCTGAGAAAACATGCCAAAATGTCAACATATAATGCTGGTGAGTTCACAGGTTTTTCTTTTTCAATAATCGTTTCATTAATCCATTAAAAACTGTTACCGTTACTGTTATTGTTACTGTTCATACTATGCTTGTTCGTACGCTAGCTAGGCGTCAAGTGTGTTACTCATACGGGCGAAACCATTGCTGACTGTGTGATACCCTTGTTTACAGACTACCTAATCTTCGGTAAGCCTAGTGTGATTGAGACAATATGCACCTGCCCGGCCTCCAGCCGTCGAGTGGGTTTTGTCAAGCCCAATAGGGTTATCCACATTTCCCCGCTACATCCCCGTATTAGTGGTCTCTAAGGGACTTAGATGAACCGTATAGTAATAAAGTGTGAGCCATAGTATAACATCAAAACGTGTGTTTATAATGTACAACATGTAAATGTGTGATCAAAATGTATAAGCAGGTTTCTCACCCCGAAAACAAAACTAGTAAAGTGTGGAACCGTGAACTCACCTTAGATTGCGTTACTTGAAAACAGTTAAGTAATTATGCTATGATAGCCCCAAATAGCGGCGACCTATCATAAGATGGGTATAAGTATCCAGACTAATAACCCGTAGGTTAACTAGTCCCCGAATGTCCAGACCATAACCATAAACGTTTGAAAACACCTTTGACTGTTAAACCGACCGTACCAGACAAGACCCGACATCCCTTTGGTGACCCGACATCCCACGTGTTAGACAACACAAGACATCATGCAATATATGCAATTAATCACTTAGTACGCGCAAGAGTTCATCTAGTCTAGCATAACGCTCAATTAACGCATAAACAAGTCCGAACACGTGTCACTAAGTCATTGGGTGTATCCCGGCGTTCCTATCATGTAACTAGGTGTCAAATCATGTTTCGGGATGTCAAAATACACTTACGACAGTAGTACACGCGATTAGGAAACTAACATGCAATTAGGAAAAGTCAACTGGTGAGTAGAGGTGGTCAACTGGCGAGTAGGGGGCTAATCGCCTGATGTATCAAGCGATTAGCCCCCTACTCAATCGCCTGATACATCAGGCGATTAGAGTCCTATTCTCCCCTAGCAATGCTATCGCGCGTTAAACTCTCCAAATCAGATCTGAAACATGTAAAAACATCCAATATCGAACCTAAACCATTAACCAACCCGTTCCAGGCAAAAACCCCCAATTTACCTCTGCTCTAACGGCCTCGGTGCGATTATTTCTAAAAATGGCAAAGTACTAGGTTTCATTAACTATGAAATCTTTCCTTAAATGGTAAGGATCAGATTACACCTCCTACAACTTGCAAATCATCATCTCTATGTTATAATATCATTCTAGCATGATTCCTAACAATAAACAAGCAATGAATCATATCATAACATCCTAATTCTTCAAGAATCACCCAAATGGGTCAAAATGCATACTTTCATCAAAACATTATAACAATAGCTCAAACTCATAGATAATCATCCTAACAACTCCTACACATCAGAAGTACATCAATTACATGGAAACATTCATGTTCTAACCAGTAAAAATCATCATATGCATGGATACTTCACACATAGCAAGTATAATGGTTTAGACTTGTTTTAGAAACTCATTTCAAAGGTTTTTAAAGACACAAACTTAGTAAAACAAGGTCTGGACCTTTGGGAACCAAAACAATAACATTACAAAGGTTTGGGATGAAGAACACACCTTAGATTTTATCAAGGAAAGGTGTGTAAGCTTGGAAATAGTGAGTTTTGAAGCAAAACAAGTTCCAGAGGTGTTTTAAGGTGTGAGGGAGGCTTAGGATCAGTTAGGGCTGCACAAATGGTGTTTTGTGAGTCAAGGGTTGTATTTATAGGTGTTTCTAGTCGTCCAAAACAGAGCAGGCGATTACAGACAGCTACAGGCGATTAGAGCTCCTAATCGCCTATAGTTACATGCGATTAGGGCCGAATCTCCTGTAACTACACACGATTGGGCCTAATCGCCCTCTCCTACTCGCCTATAGTATCCAGTTCTGGGTTTTGGGTCGTTAAACAGTATTTTAACACATATAAACATGTATTCACATGCCGATAAGTCACATAATGATTAAAAACATATAATGCATGATAACTAACACGTTTACGTCCGTTCACCAATTCTCGGGACTCAAGACTTGCGTGTGTGCGTTAAACCCGGCTATTCCACGAATCACCAAATCCTTGTACACATGGTTATGGACCGACTCCCGATGATCCCGCGGATCATTGTAACGTCTCCCGATGATTCTCAGAATCATCATAACGACTCGACTGACCCAGTTAAGTACTAATATGCATGACTCGCTAAGGTAGACTTACTAGTTTTACGAAAGTTATTAACCGGAGTTTGCCGAGTGTCACATCATCCCCCCGTTGAAAGATTTTTCGTCCCGAAAATTGCCCGAAACCAAAAAGGAAGCGATGAAAAGAAAGAAAAAATTTTTGGAGATTTTCCGGTTGTCACATCATCCCCCCGTTGAAAGGAATCTCGCCCCGAGATTCACTCCCCGACATTAATGAGTGTCAACCCAAGTACACGAGAACCCTGATCCATTAGAGCTTCGGTCCACCACGTGAACCGTAATGAACCCAGACAATACAATAGATGACTCACCAAGCACGCAACTGAGCATCCAGTGCCCAAAGCAACGCTCCTCGAAAGTACGGAAAGATACAAGGATCACGACTAGAGATGTTAAGAACAAGTACCCCGACCCGAGAAACTAATTCCTCAAGACGAATATAAGAAAGCTGTTGTAAAATGTCACATAACCAACCCGACCCGACCGGAGATATGCTGAAGACCCTTGAGATTGGTATAAATGAAGTATCAGGTACCGTCCAAGCAGCACCTCCAGATTATCTCCTCACATAGAATTTACACACCCGAGACCCGAACAAAATGCAACACGACACACGATAACCAAGGACTTACCCTCCCAAGGTGTAGACACAGAGTATAGTAACAGATAAAGCTTAACAGATATGAAGCCCTTGACAGTACGGAAGCCAAAATAAAAGTGAAGCATAGCGACAAATAAAGGACGTACCGATAGCAGTATCAGGTTCCCTTTTGTTTCCATCATTGTCCTGTTTCATCATAGGACAGTCGCGCTTGAAATGCCCCGTTTCCCCACAGTTGTAGCAGCCCTGATTCCCCCAAGAAGCGGGAGTAGCACCTGTAGCCTGAGCCGGCTTAGATGGAAAACTAGCTCGACAATCCTTTGCAAAATGGCCCGTCTTATCACAGCGCTCACAACGAAACCTGTCACAATTCCCATAGTGATGAAACCCACATAGATCGCACTTAGGCTTCTTCCCGGTATACCCACCCTGCTTCTGGTCGGATGACGATCCCAAAGCTTCAACCCTCTTCACCTGCTGCTGCGGTTGACCCGAACCCGAGCTCCTACCAGAACTATCCCACTTTATCTTGTTGTCCACTGGTGCTTTCACAGCGGGACCCCTAGGAGGTAAAACACCCTCAGCAACCTTCATATTTGTCAGCCTGTGAGCCGACCGAACAACCTCAGAATACACAGCAAGATTACCCGCAACCACTAAGCCCCTAACCTCTGGTACCAAACCAGCAACATAATGCTCAATCCTCCTGTACTCTGGCATGTACAAATCCGGGCACAGCACCGCTAGCTCATTATGTTGACATCTCAATCTCGGACCCCACCATTTTGTGATTCCAGACCTCATGCTCGAGCTTCTGAACCTCGTCCCTCGGACAGTACTCGCTTTTCAGGAGTTGGACAAATTCTGTCCAGGGCATAGCGTGGGCTTCCCCAATACCCAAGGTATGGGTGGTGGAGTTCCACCAAGTCAAAGCTTGACCCTCAAGGGTCGCCGAAGCATACTTCACGCGGTCGCCCGCCGGGCAACTGCACATAGAGTAGACCGATTCAACTTTTTCCAACCACCGGAGCAGTCCCACTACCCCTTCAGTCCCATTAAAGTTGTGGGGCTTGCAATCCATGAACTTTTTGTAAGAGCACTGAGGTGGGGGGGGGGGGGATTAACAGCGCTACCTGGGACAGAACACACAGATAAACAACAAGGGAGGAAATATGATACCCAGAAACAAGGTAGAGTAGGTAGCAATTGACTTACCACCCATAGCGTTGTGGGCAGCTTGGAATGCAGCCAAAGCCATATTCACATGCTGTTGCAGCAGGTTGTTCAACTCCTCCTCGGTCATGTTAATGTTGCCACGACCGCCACCACGGCGGCCGCCAGCACGACCACCCCTACGACCGCCACGAGCTCCCGACATCTTCTGCCAGAACAAGAACAAAACACCCAGTCCATCACCAACACTAAACCAATAGAAATCAAAAGGAACAAAGAATTGGGTCCAAACGTGACCATTGATCCCAACATGAGGTCCACCAGGTCTCCCATGCATTTCAACTTATGATTTCGTGTGCACCCGAAATGAAAAATTGCTCTACATGGTCCTCTAGGCGTGCCCCGAGCTTGAACCTCAAGCCACCCGATACCCACAACTTAGAAGAAACGACCAACTCAAGGAATTTCCAAGTGACTAATCACTTAGAGATAGATTTCAACGAGTACATGTGCAAGATAGTGTGTGTAAGCAGATGTGTCCATTGGAGCATAGAAGGGAGATGTCCGAATCCTGGACAGATCTCGAGGATGAGTCGAAGCTGCTCCAATGTACACCACCGCCGTGCAAGGTTCAACGAACAAGTCCCTCCTACTTTAAGCCGGAAAGAAAGATAGAGTAGAGATAGAAATAACAAAGACAAGGAAGATAATATAACACTGTGTGATAAGGATACTGACACCCCGACAAAGTTAATATGTTTACCCAAAGACACGACTCGTATGTATGTGACCGTCTAGTGTGTGTGAGACTCGGCTATAGACTAGACTCTACATGCAGTCCTAGTTCACTATAACCATTGGCTCTGGTACCAATCTGTCACACCCTCAAATTTACACATGCGGGGTTTTACCGCGAGGCGCGTGACACACCAGGATCTAAGTCAACGGTCATAATAAACGACAACTAAATGTAGGAAAATACGTAAGACATTCCATGCAACAACCAAAACATTATGCTTTGAGCCATAAACAAGCAGCAGAAGCATTTCTTGTTTACAACCAAAAGACATATTACAGTTTACAAAACATTGTTTAATATGCAACAAGACTTCTAGACGCTGTGCAAGACTTCGTGCGCCTAGTCCATTAACCGCTACCTTAGCGACCTGAGAAAACATGCCAAAATGTCAACATATAATGCTGGTGAGTTCACAACTTTTTCTTTTTCAATAATCGTTTCATTAATCCTTTAAAAACTAATACCGTTACCGTTACTGTTCATACTATGATTGTTCGTACGCTAGCTAGGTGTCAAGTGTGTTACTCATACGGGCGAAACCATTGCTGACTGTGTGATACCCTTGTTTACAGACTACCTCATCTTCGGTAAGCCTAGTGTGATTGAGACAATATGCACCCGCCCGGCCTCCAGCCGTCAAGTGGGGTTTGTCAGGCCCAATAGCGCTATCCACATTTCCCCCCTACATCCCCGTATTTGTGGTTTCTAAGGGACTTAGATGAACCGTATAGTAATAAAGTGTGAGCCATAGTATAACATGAAAACGTGTGTTTATAATGTACAACATGTAAATGTGTGATCAAAATGTATAAGCATGTTTCTCACCCTGAAAACAAAACTAGTAAAGTGTGGGGCCGTGAACTCACCTTAGATTGCGTTACTTGAAAACAGTTAAGTAATTATGCTATGATAGCCCCAAATAGCGGCGACATATCATAAGATGTGTATAAGTATCCAGACTAATAACCCATAGGTTAACTAGTCCCCGAATGTCCAGACCATAACCACAAACGTTTGAAAACACCTTTGACTGTTAAACCGACCGTACCAGACAAGACCCGACATCCCATTGGCGACCCGACATCTCACGTGGTAGACAACACAAGACATCATGTAATATATGCAATTATTCACTTAGTACGCGCAAGAGTTCACCTAGTCTAGCATAACGCTCAATTAACGCATAAACAAGTCCGAACACGTGTCACTAAGTCATTGGGTGTATCCCGGGGTTCCTATCATGTTCCTAGGTGTCAAATCATGTTTTGGGATATCAAAATACGCTTACGACAGCAGTACACGCGATTAGGAAACTAACATGCAATTAGGAAAAGTCAACTGGTGAGTAGGGGTGGTCAACTGGTGAGTAGGGGGATAATCGCCTGATGTATCAGACGATTAGAGTCCTATTCGCCCCTAGCAATGCTGTCGCGCGTTTTCGCGCGTTAAACTCTCCAAATCAGATCCGAAACATGTAAAAACATCCAATATCAAACCTAAACCATTAACCAACCCATTCCAAGTAAAAATCCCCAATTTACCTCTGCTCTAACGGCCTCGGTGCGATTATTTCCAAAAATGGCAAAGTATTAGGTTTCATTAACTATGAAATCTTTCCTTAAATGGTAAGGATCAGATTACACCTCCTACAACTTGCAAATCATCATCTCTATGTTATAATATCATTCTAGCATGATTCCTATCAATAAACAAGCAATGAATCATATCATAACATCCTAATTCTTCAAGAATCACCCAAATGGGTCAAAATGCATACTTTCATCAAAACACTATAACAATAGCTCAAACTCATAGATAATCATCCTAACAACTCCTACACATTAGAAGTACATCAATTACATGGAAACATTCGTGTTCTAACCACTAAAAATCATCATATGCATGGATACTTCACATATAGCAAGTATAATGGTTTAGACTTGTTTTAGAAACTCATTTCAAAGGTTTTTAAAGACACAAACTTAGTAAAACAAGGTCTGGACCTTTGGGAACCAAAACAATAACATTACAAAGGTTTGGGATGAAGAACACACCTTGGATTTTATCAAGGAAAGGTCTGTAAGCTTGGAAATGGTGAGTTTTGAAGCAAAACAAGTTCCAGAGGTGTTTTAAGGTGTGAGGGAGGCTTAGGATCAGTTAGGGTTGCACAAATGGTGTTTTGTGAGTCAAGGGTTGTATTTATAGGTGTTTCTAGTCGTCCAAAACAGAGCAGGCGATTACAGACAGCTACAGGCGATTAGAGCTCCTAATCGCCCTCTCCTACTCGCCTATAGTATCCGGTTCTGGGTTTTGGGTGTCACACCCTCAAATTCCACTTGCGGGGTTTTACCTCGAGGCGCATGACATACCAGGATCTAAGACAACGGTCACAATAAACGACATCTATATGCAATAAAAGTTACGTAGAAATACCAACCACGCAGTTTATAAGTAAAGTAGAAAACGACAGCGGAAGCAAAATTTAATGTTTATAAAACCAATGTCAAAATATGAATGCAAACACAACCCGGTTTGCTTATGTATGCAAGACTAGACGCGGTGCGACTCCAGTGCGCCTAAGACTCCCTGCTACCTTAGCGACCTGAGAAAACATGCGAAGTTAGACAACACATAAAGTGCCGGTGAGTCACAGAGATATAGTTTGCAAAAGTTTATCATAAGTAAACCAAACCCAACAACCCTTACATCTATACCTGATGCTAGCTAGACATCGTTACATGATACTATAGTGTCGTGAACCATTGCTGACAAGATAAGAATGCCTCAAACCCGTCACCGGTTCATCACCCGGTGCCGTAAGATATAGGACAAATATGCACCTGCCACCGACCTCCAGTCGGCCCGAGTGGGGCTAGTCAAGCCCAATAGATCTATTCACACCTTCCCCGCTATGTACCCACATATTGATGGTTCACTAAGACATGAGAGGACTTTAATGATGAAAGTAAAGGTCACTAAGTATCCATGAGGTATCATGTAATATGTTGGTTTAAAAGTTTAGAAAGTTTTACCGCATGTCTCTCCCCCAGAATGTTCCAAAAACAGTAAAGAATGGGGCTGTGACACTCACCTTAGTTTGCGTTCCCAAAATAAGAATTAAGACAAGTCTTGATGATCCCAAATACCGGCGATCTATCAATAAAGGTTGTATAAGAGTTGTGACTAATAACCCCAAGGCTAATTAGTCCCCGATTGTCCAGATCATGATTAAGTAAGTTTGAAAACGTGTTTGACAGTTTAACCGACATACGAGACTGACCCGACATCCCGTTGGTGACCCATTACACAAGCTAATCAAGTACACATAGATTACACACGAGTTTCAAGCATAAAACACTTAGTTTGTATCAAAAATCTCATTTTAGTTAACGTAGGGTCGAACGTGGCTCTATACGGTCGAATGTGGCTTTCTACTTCCACCTTCGCCCCTTTTCTCCCTCTTTCACCCATTTAGAATACGTTCGACCATTCAGAATCCAGGTTCGACCCTGGAGATCCTCCTTCGACCATTCGACTGGTCGAAGGTACTCCAGGTTTGATCCTGTTAGTTAGTTTCCCCAAAAACGCATCAAAAACATCCGAAAACATCACGAAACATCATGAGTTACAGCAGTCAACTATCATTAACATATCCCTACGAAACCCTACCGATTTTACCCCAAAATCTAGTCGTTTTACAAGTTTCCCAAAATAGTAAATTATGGAGATGTCACATCAAAATGCATGCAATCCTTACCCAATTAGGAAACTTTCTGAAATTAATCAATAATCAACTTAACACACTCAGATCATCATGAACAAGAAACCCCCTATCATATCCTTATCATTATCATTAAGAACAAGCCCTAGATCTAACCCAAAATTCCCCAAATTGACAAAACACTATCTAGAATCAATTGTAACATGTTTCAATCATAACTCATCATCAATAACAGTCCTAGATCGTTGTCATATCATCTATACAACAAGTAATCATCAAACAATGCATAATACCACATTAATACATGTTAATTTGTATAAAAACTCATTGTTTATGAATAGGTTTTATTTAGAAAGATATTAGGAAGGTTTTTATCCATAAAACATGTTGATATCAGATCTAGACTCTTGGGGTTTAAATGAAAACAAATCAAAATTGTTTAAAAAGGATTTAGAATGAAGAACACACCTTAGATCTTCATTTGTAATGATTTAGAGAGTCGGATTATGAAAAATAAGCTCAAAAACTCATTCCCCAATGATAATAGTCGAAAGAGAGTGTTTAGAGGCGTTTAGGGTTTGTGAAATGATGAAAAATGACTAAGGATGGTATTTATACTATGTCCAGGTTCGACCCCTTCATGTGGGCGAACGTGGAGCTTGGGTGGTCGAATGTAACATTTTTAAAACAGTTAGCCAGGTTCGACCGTTCATGTGGGTCGAAGGTAGTTTTATCTGGTCGAAGGAGACCCTTAACAGACTGAGGGCCAGGTTCGACCCTTCGAACGGTCGAACCAGAAAGGTGTCATTTTCCAGATTTCCAGTTTGTCGTGTTTAGCACATTTTAACGCACCCTAACACATGCACATGTAACCCTAATCTATGTTTCACATATTTAAGCATGGACAATCATCTAAACATCATTTAAACACGTATTTGCATACAATCCACCACATAAGGATCAATCTACACATAACACTTAATCTAGTTTATGTAATTCACCAATAACGGGACTCAAGACGCGTATATATGTAAAAGACACCAATGATCCTTCAGATCATTGAACTCTGGACAATACGTAAGAAAACCCCGACTCAACTAACCCAGTTAAGTACGTAATTAAACTGTTTCCCGCTAAGGTAGACTTATAAGTTTAAATATGTCAAGTCAAATATGCCGGGTGTCACATTGGGCGCGTTAAACACTATTTTAACACATATAAACACGTATTCACATGCCGATAAGTCACATAATGATTACAAACATATAATGCATGATAACTAACACGTTTACATCCGTTCACCAATTCCCAGGACTCGAGACTTGCGTGTGTGCGTTAAACCCGGCGATTCCACGAATCACCAAATCCTTGTACACATGGTTATGGACCGACTCCCGATGATCCTGCGGATCATTGTAACGTCTCATGATGATTCTCAGAATCATCATAACGACTCGACTGACCCAGTTAAGTACGTAATATGCATGACTCGCTAAGGTAGACTTACTAGTTTAACGAAAGTTATTAACCAGAGTTTGCCGGGTGTCACATAACTTGTAATAAATATCTAACGAAATAACTATTAATTTAAATTCTATCAGTCTTTTCAAATTCATAATTACAAACAGTCCAGAGCCCTAAAAGTCTATGATGGGCACTGTATAGATGAACGATCTAGATGAAAACTTCCAAAAAAATGACGGTTATTAATGGTAGATCAATTCATTTTTACTATTATTAAAAAACTAAAACATATTACCCTAAAACTTCATTAGATCATTTTTATTTTAATTAAACATTTAAAATTATTTCACTTTAGAAAACGAATCTACAAATGATTTGAACTCTTTTATTGATCTTATAACTTTTTAAAATAAACATATATTTAATTGCAATAAAAATTCTTAAATAATATCAACATCTATAAAATGTGTAATTTTAGTTTTTATTAATTTTGTCGCTATTATAATTAACATTCAAATAATACAAAGTTAAATAAACTATGTTTTAATGTGGTAATAATAAAGATTCATATTCAAGCCTATTCTAAGTTTAAAGGTATACAATATCTGATGATTTCAACAAACGTGGTAAAACAACTGTGATCCATTACAATTTTCCACTGAAGGATAATGTATCCAGATGTTTATACAGACTTTGTAATACTTAACTTGTAGTTAATAAACTACGAAATAACTATAAATTTAAATTATATCAGTATTTTCAAATTCATAATTACAAACAGTCCAGAGCCCTAAAAGTCTATGATAGGCACTATATAGATGAATGATCTAGATGAAAATTACAAAAAAAATAACGGTTATTAATGGTAGATCAGCTCATTTTTACTATTATTAAAAAACTAAAACATATTACCATAAAATTACATAATATCATTTTTATTTTATTTAAACAATTAAAATTATTTCACTTTAGAAAACGGATCTATAATTGATTTGAACTCTTCCATTGTTCCTATAGCTTTAAAAAATAAACATATATTTGATAGCAATAAAAATTCCTAAATAATATCAACATCTATAAAATGTGTAATTTTAGTTTTTAATAATTTTGTCGCTGTTATAATTAACATTCAAATAATACAAAGTTAAATAAACAAAGTTTCAATGTGGTAATAATAAAGTTTCATATTCAAGCCTATTCTATGTTTAAAGGTATAAAATATCTGATGATTTCAACAGATGTGGTAAAACAACTATGATCCATTACAATTTTCCACTAAAGGATGATGTAACCAGATGTTTATACAGACTTTGCAATACTTAACTTGTAGTCAATATCTAACAAAATAACTATAAATTTAAATTGTATCAGTCTTTTCAAATTTACAATTACAGCAGTAAATAATGCTAAATGTACTTATTTTCGCTATTATTAAACAACTAAAAAACGTTACGATAAATTTGAAAACTGAAATGAGAACAACTTCAAGTCTTATAGAGTGAAAAAATATCTATACATACTATAATAGGGTTTTTAAGCCGTTATATAATTTAAAAACTACAAATACAAAAAATAAAATAACAAAATTTTATTTTTAATAATTTTGTAATCCAATATCTAACGAAATAACTATAAATTTTAATTATATTGCTCTTTTACAATTGATAATTACAAACAGTCCAGAGCCCTAAAAGTCTATGATGCCCAATGTATAGATAAGCGATCAATATGGAAACTTACAAAAAAAATACAGCAGTCATTAATGTTAAATGTAATTATTTTTGGTATTGTTAAACAAATTAAAAACGTTACCATAAATCTACAAATGATTTCAAATCTTTTATTTTTCCTATAACTCTAAAAAAACATATATTCTATACCAATAAAAATTCTAAAAAATTATCAACATCTATAAAATGTGTAGCTATAGTTTTTATTCACGATGTATTATGTTTTAAATTAATAATATTTCCATGACACACTTTTTTAACTTATGACATGAAATTTACTAATTGTAACTAACGAGTTGACGCAACCCCGCGCGTTGCTGCGGGATACTGATTATATTTTTTTTATATTAATACAACAATACTATATATTATACGAAAACTTTGTTGTTTATACAAAACATTTTCTCTATTTTTGCTTTACCCTCAACACCAATCACCACACGAAAACAATTAGTATCGACAAAGTTGAAGTACTGGAGAGGGATCTTTCGTTATGCACTTGAACAAATTAAAGGTGTTCTCATACCAAGTTATAAACCGATGTATGGTGTATAACATTCACATAATGTGTTTCAGTATATGGCCATCTTAGGAAGTATATATGGATAATTAATCCTTAAAAAAAACTGAATTTGGTTTCATACATAAACACGCATTAATGGACATATGAGAATCAGATGTAAAAAAATTACCTTATATATTATCAGACGTAGGTTTTACCCTAACTGTTCAAGTGGAGTGGTTGTTATTCAAGTTAAGTGATTGATCCGTGAATATTATATAATGGATGATTCGAATGAACGAAGTCAAAAGAGACGTACGTACCTTTAATGACGAACTTGAATAACCGATGGTTTTGGATGAAGATAGATTGAAGGCCTCAGAAAGGGAAATAGGGAAAGGTAAAAATGTAAAGAAAGGGATTTTGATGCATGAAGAAGTAAACAGTTTTTTGGGAATAAAAGAGGATTTTGTAAAAAAAGATTCATTAAAAAGAAATATTTCGTAAAAGGCAAAAGGTTGTGTTGTATTTAGTGTAGATACATATATAATTTGAATTTTATTAATAAGGTGTATTAAAAAAATATTAGAAGGTGGGAGTGAAAAGTTGGGTCGTAGATTATGAAAGGGTGTGATGATTGAAGGAGCCTAAAAAATATTAGAAGTGTGAAGTGAAAATTAATAAGGTGTATTAAAAAAATATTAGAAGGTGGGAGTGAAAAGTTGGGTGTTAGATTATAAAATGGTGTGATGGTTGAAGGAGACTCAAGTTGCTATGTGTATTAAAAAAAATATTAGAAGGTGGGAGTGAAATGTTGGGTGTTAGATTATGAAAGGGTGTAATGGTTGAAGGAGACTAAAAAATATTAAAAGTGGGAGTGAAAAGTTGGTGTTAGATTATGAAAGGGTGTGATGGTTGAAGGAGACTCAAGTTGCTAATTGTATATATATATAATATATTTTAAAGAAACTAATTTAAATATTAACATATAACTCACTTAACTTGTTATAACGATCTGTTTCACACTCTTTATAAACATTTATTGACTTGTCAACTAATATTAAAAAAAAAAATGTAGATTCCAATTAAACGTATTATTGAAATTCCATAATTTCAAAGTCATAAAAATAAACTTTCTTATTCAAGACTATGCTAAGTTGAAAGCTATACAGTATTTAATTACTTGTCAACAGATGTTCATAAAACAACTGTCATTCATTACAATTTTCCAATCAGAGGCTCCAATACAGAAGTGCAAACTCTATAACTGTAACACCCCAACCGATGGCGGAAACATCGGGATGTCACGTATTGATGATTGTTCAGTAGCTCATGGTAAATAATAAATTCCATTAAATAATTTAAATGAATTACATACAATTGTTCTAGAATTTGTACATCAAAACGAATAAACTATACATATATCTTCAAGCATCAACTCAAATCTTCAAGCAAATAGAACCTGAAACATGTTAAGTTGAAAATGTTTTGGGTCAACAAAAGTTGGTGAGAATTACATAGGTTTTTTTTTTACAGTTGAATAAAAATGTTGTGCAATTCATGTGTCATGTCAATCTAGTCCATATGTGAGAACATACTAGAAATAAATTGAGTGCATAACCAACCCTGATGACTGTTATAATATGATACATCCCATACGCTCATGGTTCACTTGAATATGTTATACGATAACAAACACCCACGCTACCTTTGTAGGAGGCACGTATCCGGGTGGGATTGTCAGTCCAATAGATCTATCAATGTATACCGTCGGCTTGTACGGAGTTAATGATTATGCTAGAATGGTGCTTACTCTAATCATGCTCAAGACATAATGCAACATAGAAAACACATAGACACATTGATGATTGAATTGCATAAATGATGTTGTAACATGTTTCACCCCAAAAATAGTGATAAATAGAAAAGGGGCTATGTAAAACTCACCTTAGTAAAATGTTATATCTGTTGAAAAATTGCCAAATGGTGTTGCCCAAATGTATCAAGTATCACCCTATAATAAGGTAATAAATATGTCTAAGTCTACCAAGTCTACAAATGTATAAGTTCTAGGGCTTCGAATTGGGGATAATTGCTCGTTTGATTAATATTAAAAATATTCGCCAATTGAGAGAAATTTAATAAATAAATAACCCAAACTCTTTTTATGAAATTTAAATTTAGGATGGTCACAATAATGTGTTTAAAGTATAAAAATATTTTTTGCAAAATTATTTCCTTTAAAATAGATTTTTAAATCTATTTATTACAAATTGCCAAAATTTAACTTTAATATTCAAAAATACTAAAATTAAAGAATTATTATTTTAAAAATCATATTTCTGTTCTAAATATTTAAAAATAAATTGTACAAAATTTTGGTGCAAAAATAATAAAAATTGAATTTATTATGATTTAATTATGATTAAAACTAACAAAAATTGATTAAAAATACTAAATAAATGATTTTTCAGAAATAAAAATCATTTCTGAAAAGCTTAATGTTATAAAAGCTTAGGATAATTTTTGTGGAAATTTATAAGATTGTTTTGATATTTTTATAGATTTTTATAAATAAAATGGAATAAATTTGATTTATTTATTACATATATTAAATAAATAAATCTCTGAAAACTAAAAATTGTAGTTTGAACATTTACATCAGATTAATATAAGATAATTTTTGTAGAATTTTTAAAAGGGTTTTAATAATTTAAAACGATATTATAAGATTAATGCATAATATATATTTATATAAGGTTTGTTAAAAAGAATGAAAATAAGTGGAAAAAGGGCGCCACTGCCGGGACTCGAACCCGGGTGGCTGGTGTAATAAGCATCAGTCACAACCACTTGGCCTAGGCCAGTGGTTGTGATTAACTCTGTTTAATTAAAAATAAGTATGCAATGCAAAATCAGTTTATCCCCAATTTCAAATGCCATGAACCCTAATTTCTGCAATACTTTGATTCACACATCAATAGCTCAATTGATCATAGGGCTTTTGATGTGTGAATGCCGGAGATCAAAACCCACAAAAAAAAAACATTATACTTACAAGCACGATTTGTACCAGAATTGATGGTCAAAGCTACGAAGTCAACTCGAACAAGGGTTCAAGAATAGACGATTCAGAGGGAAATTAAAGGTTGAGAAGAGAAGATTGGCGAGTTGTGATCGTATTCAGAGGTTCAATTTATAGTGTGGCTCAACGAATCGAAGAAATGGTAAGGTTGACCAAGGATTTAATTTCAAACGCGTATAAATTAAATTAGTCAACGATAATTGATAATTAGCGTGTAATCTTAGTTGTTGATGGCCGGTAATCACGTTATCATTCCATATATAAATTTAGGCGTGTCAATTAAGTGAATTGAATGGTCAAAATTTGAAAAAAAAAATAAAAACTAAGTTCATATCTGCTGCTGCACGACATCAGGAAGGAAGGAAGATAGACAAGATTGAGTATTTATATATAATAAGTTGGGTTTAAATCAAAAGGTGGTCATGGATCAGGTGGTTAGCGCGTGCGTGTGTGGGTGTTGTGACTCGGGTTCGATACCCGGGGAAAGCACCATTTTTTTTATAAAGCAGTAAGGGGGTTTGGGCCTGAGGGCTGTTGGGCTGGGTGAGGGTGTGGGCCGGGTATCAGTCTGGGCTCAGAATCACTAAGGAAGTTTAAGGTGGGTTTGGTGTGGGCCAATGTGTTGGTTGGGCAAACCAACTAATTATGTATCATCATTTTTTTATTATAATTATTATTATTATTATTATTATTATTATTATTATTTATCATATACAAAAATGCATTATATATATATATAGAGAGAGAGATATATATATGTATGAATAATTATCATTGTGTAGGGGTTCAAAATATCACCAAAAATAATACACTTGTCGTTTTAATCCGTAACGTATAATTAATAAATGCGTAATGTTACAGTCTCCCCTACTTTTAGGAACTTCGTCCCGAAGTTAAGAGAAAACCAGGGTTACAATTGGCCAACTACCGAAAACCTTGATAAAATTTCACACTACCTTAACGTACCTGTAAATTCATGATTACGTTCCAGACCGTAATTACCAATTTACCTTACATTAGGGTTTTGTGTCCTTTTATGACTTTACCGATTGTTAAGCAGGTCTGATGATCTCCGCCAGTCGTTGAGCAGGTGGTAGGGCCTCTCCCGACTGTTGGAAAGACATGATGACCTCTACCAATCGTTAAGCTGGTTGTTTGGTAGTTAGCTAATTGTTGTACAAGCAAGTATGATTATAGATATAGCAATTAGTTCACATTCAGACAAACATGCACACAGATGTTATGATAATACTTGAATTTTATTACTTGAATCAAATAGCGTCAATACATAGAATAAAAGCAACCAATAGTCAAATGGTGAGACTTGCGGTTAGGTAGCTGGAGGGTCTCAAGCGGGGTTATTTGGAGCATCAGGAGCGTTTGTAGCAGGGATTCGACAAGCATCTGCAAGATGCCCATACCTTTGACAATTTGTGCACTGTCGGCAGGGTACTTGAGTTGGATGGTGATACTGGCAGGTGTCACACTTAGGTAGGTTCCCATTGTATTGTTTCTTGGTGGGTGGGGCAGTGGTGTCTATTGCAAAATTCCTGACCTTGTTCTTCCCGTTAGTTGAGGCCTCAGTTTTGATATCAACGGCAGGTTGGGGGGTATCCTTTTTCTTTTCCTCTTTACGAGTCAGGGTTCCTGCCTTCACATGGTTATCTGTTAGGGTGGCAGCCAAACGCTTTGCTTCCTCCAAAGTAGTAGGGTTCCTTCCCCACACTGTGTCTTGAATCTGCATCGGTAAACCACCAATGTATTTTTCGATAGCAATGGGCAAAGGGGTGACTTTGTGGGGTAGCAGTAAGCTAAGTTCGTGAAAACGTGTGTTGTAAGCAAGGTTTTCCCCACTGTCTTGAGCAAGATCATGAAATTCATCTTCCAGTTTCTTAATTTCATTACGAGGACAGAACTCTGCCTTCATAATGTCTTTAGCTTGATCCCAGGTTAAGGCTAGTGCAGCTTCAGCTCCGCGAGTGCGTTTTTCTTCATTCCACCAAGTGAGTGCTCGTTTGTGAAGAACACTCATGGCATAACGGACTTTAAAATTGTTGGGGAACTCACTGTTGATGAAGGTATTCTCAATACCCTCAAACCATTGTAGGAGTCCTGTAGCTCCTTCTTCTCCACTGAACTTTGGGGGATTACAGGAATTAAAGTGTTTAAGGGTACAGGCTGGAAGTCCATTCCCGTTGTGGTGTCCATTTCCATTCCCGTTGCCGTTGCCGTTCCCGTTGCCGTTCAACTGGATGACTTGAGCTAGTAAGTTGGGAACCAGAGTTGCGATTTGCTGCGCCATTTGTTGAGAAATGATTGCAGCCAGTTGGGCATCCACACCATTGTTGTTGTTGTTGTTGTTGTTGTGGTTAGTATTGTGGTTGTGGTTGTGATTGCTACTTCCTTCATCATGATTTTCACCACTGTTAAGACGAGCACTCCTGTGACACCCGGCAAATTCTGGTTAACAACGTTGTCTAGATGAAAGTCTACCTTAGCGAGTCACGCGTATATTGTACTTAACTGGGTTAGTTAAGTCGGGTTATGGTTCGGGAACTATTGGTCAGTCTAGAAGATCATTGGATGTTGGTCTAGAGGTTCGTTAGATGTCAGTCCTTAACCAAGGGTACAAACGGTGACGATTTGTAGGATCGTCAGGGCATACGGAACGTACGAGTCTCGAGTCCCGGGAATTGGTGAACGAGTGTAAAAATGTGTATTTACTGGTGTTATGTGTTTACAATCATTATGTGACTTGTCGGTACGTGAAAATGCATTAACATATGTTAAAACGGGGATTAACGCGCAAAACGCACAAAACCAACCCCTATAGGCGATTAGGAGGCCTAATCACCTATAGGGGAGGCGAGTAGGGGACCCTAAGGGCGAGTAGGGCCCTACTCGTGTATAGGTAATGGCGAGTAGGCCCAATTGCCTGAACAATCAGGCGATTAGAGCTCCTAATCGCCTGAAACTGTTGCATACTCGCTAGTAACGGGCTGGACGACTAAAAACGACTATAAATACCATACTTAACCTCCTAAACTTCATTATACCAACCCTAGTCGTCCCATAACCCGCCCCAACACATAAACAACCTCTGGAAGGCGATTTTTGATCAAAACTCAAGGTTTCAAGCTTGAATCATCATATTTTCATAATCCTAAGGTTTGATTTTCATCCATAACTCTTTATAAACGTTTTTAATCAATCCCTAATGGTCCAGACCTGTTCTTAAACGAAAAAGCTTTCTGAAAATCGTCAATAAGGGTTGTTAATCGGATTATAACTAATATGCATGCATTATGGGTGTGTATGATTAGAAAGCTAGGGTTTTTAGGATTCATGATGATGATTTGATATGTTATTATGTTAGATCAGTATTGATATTGATAGTATGATGATAGAAATCTCAGTAATTGGATATTAGGGTTATGATTACGCATGTTAGTATGATGTTGCATGCTATGTGAATAGTGTTTGGATTACTTGGTTGCATGCAGGACTGATTATACGAGGTTGAACGAAGGATTTTGGGTTAAACATGTTTAGGATAGTGTTTGGGATGATATTGGGTGGTTACACACGTTCTGGATCTGATTTGGAGCGTTAAACGCGCGAAAAACCGGAACAGCAAGGTTACAGGCGAGTAGCATTCCTAATCGCCTATGTTATAGGCGAGTAGGGTGCTAATCGCCCATATTATAGGCGAGTAGAGGTCTACTCTTGTGTAAGATCAGGTGATTAGCCCTAATTGCCTATAAGTTCATGTGAATAGCCCTAATTGCCTATAAGTTCATGTGAATAGCCCTAATTGCTAGTAAGTTCAGGGGAGTAGCTCCTAATCGCCTATAATAGAGGCGAGTAGGGTTTCTAATTGCTAGTTGACCAACCTAATTGCTAGTTGACTTTTCCTAATCGCGTGTACTGCTGCTGTAAGTGTAAATTAGCATTCCGAGACCCGATTTAACATGTAGTAACATGCTAGGAACCCCGTAACATGTCTAATAACTTGGTAACATATATTTGGATGTATTTCGGTGATACGTGAACTATGTGCTATAACTTGTTGTGCGTTAACGTATGTTAAGTATACTTGCGTTATTGTATGTTTTGGAGCGTAAACATAACACGGGGAGTCTCGGGTCACCAATGGGATGTCGAGTCTTGTACTTTGGGTCGGTTAAACAGTCACGGTGTTTTCAAACAAACTTGGTTCTGGTCTGGACATCTAGGGACTAATTAGCCTGCGGGTTATTAGTCTAAGTACTTGTAACTGTCGTATGTTAGGTCGCCGCTTACGGGACTAGCATAGCAGCTGAGTTTACTCGGGTTAAGGAATAACGCAACTTAAGGTGAGTTTACGGCCCCTCTTTTAAACTGGTTTTATACTTTCGGGGGGAGAAAACATGTGTTAAAACGATTATTTGGTAACTACTGTCATACTATGGGTTTCTATTGTGTACTACACGATCTTTGGAAGTCCCGGGGGGAACCATGAATGTGCGGGTTTGCACAACGGGGAAATGTGAATAGCGCTATTGGGAGTGACCAACCCCGCTCGTCGACTTGGAGGGTCGGCGGGTGCATATTGTCTCTAACAGGAACAACAGGAACAACAGGAACTACATCGGGCATACTTTTGGTATTCGCGTTAGTAATGGTTTTCCAATCGTGGTAGTAACAAAACGTACGCCTAGCTAGCGTATACTGGTTTTCGATTATTATAGTATGGACAGGTGGACTTGGTACTTGGATACAAAACCTGTAAACTCACCAGCATTTTTGTGCTGACGTAAACTTTTACATGTTTTCTCAGGTCGCTAAGGTAGCACGAATGGAACTAGGGCGCACGCGTCTGCACGGCGTCTAGCTAGAGTTGCATGATTTTACAAACATTGAACATTGGTTTATTATTGAATAATTGTTTTGAATAAGCTTCCGCTGTAAACGGGGATTTTAATCTATGTTTTGAAATTGCACTTATGTTCATTTAGACTTGTTTATTGTGATCGTTGGTTTGGATCCTGGTTTGTCATGCGCCTCGCGGTAAAACTCCGCAAGTGGATTTTGAGGGTGTGACAGATTGTTATCAGAGCCACTCCTGTGCCGTTCGGGATGGTGGGTGCACACCTCATCAAGGACGATGAGACTCCAACAGGGGGTGAATGTGACACCCCAGGAACACACCTCATCAGGGACGATGAGACTCTAACAGGGGGTGAATGTGACACCCCAGGAAAATCCCACATCGGCCGTGGCCAGGAGAGATCCTTGGTTCATAAGTAATGTCTTGCCTCTTAAATCACCAACGCGTTTTGGGGCTTAATGTTAGTGGATGAGAGGAGAACTCCACAGTTAAGCGTGCTCAGGTGGGAGAAATTTCAGGATGGGTGACCTCCTGGGAAGTCTCCACTTGGGCAACCAAAAACAAATCCGTGAGCTCTGGATGGGCAAAGCGGACAATATTGGTGATGAGAGGGGCGAGATGTTACAGATGGTATCAGAGAGTCTAGTCTATAGCCGAGTCGCACACACTAGACGATCACATGGTACTAAACGTTATAGTGGTATACGTATGGTCTTGTCGGGGTGTCTCTAAATCGTTGGTCTTTCTATGTTACATCATCCGTTCTATCTTAGGTTGGGTTACTTGTTTTCTAGGCAGTGTGGTCTGTTGGAGTAACTCGTGTGCTCTTGAGATTTGTCCAAGGCTCGGACATCTCCCTTTCGCACTCCAATAGAAACACTTGTCATAAACTACCGTGGTATTACGGTGTGTAGCTAAGAGTCTATGTTCGGTGACTTGAACTTTGAACTAGGAGAACACTTGGAGGACCATGTAGAGCGTTTTATCATTTTGGGTGCACACAAAATCATAAAACGAAATGCATGAAAGCCCTAGTGAGCTCTGGGTTTGAGGGGATAGTCCTGGATTGGATCTGGCTTTGATCTTGTGAACATTAGTGGTTATCTTTAACTGCGAAACTAAGTTTTCTCGTTCTTTCTGCCAGAATCATGTCTGGAGTGCGTGGAGGACGTGGAGGTGGTCGCAATGGTGGACGTGGTGGTGGTCGCGGTGGTGCTGGTGGTCGTGGTGGAGGTATTAACCTATCACAGGCTGATCTGAACAACTTGCTCCAAGCTGCCTTTCAGTTAGGGCACAACGGTGGTGGTAAGTTGTTTTATCCATTTTCCTTGCCTCATTGGTGAACCTTGTTTACGTTATTCATGGTTTCTCATACGTTTCATTTCAGGTGGTCCTGTTGACCCACCCCCACCCATGTGCACCTACAAGATGTTCCGGGACTGCAAGCCCCAGGAATTCTCTGGCACTGAGGGTGCGGTTAGCTTGCTTAGGTGGTTGGAGAAAGTGGAGTCGGTATTTCTGATGTGTAACTGTCTTCCAGAAGATCGGGTAAAGTATTCGGCTGCGTTATTTCAGGACGTGGCATTGACTTGGTGGAATGGCATCACCCAGAATATGGGCATTGGGGAGGCATATGCTATGCCATGGGAGAACTTTGTGCAGTTGCTGAAGCGTGAGTATTGTCCGAGGGAAGAGGTACAGAAGCTGGAGCATGAGGTGTGGAACCTCAAGATGACTGGGTCGGAAATTGAGAAGTATACTGTGAGGAGGAATGAGTTGGCAGTGCTGTGTCCCGATCTGCACGTGCCAGAGTATCGTAGGATTGAACACTATGTCTCAGGGTTAGTACCGGAAATTGCAGGGTTAGTGGCTGCGGGAAATCATCCTACGTATGCGGAGGTAGTTCGATCGGCCCATAGGATGACCAACTTAAAGGTGAATGAGGGGATTTTGCCTGCGAAAGGTTCGACTGTTAAGGCTCCAGAGAACAACAAGCGCAAGTGGGAAAATGACGGGAAAGGATCTGGGTCAGCACAGCAGGGTAAAAGGTTTGATAATGGGGGTTCATCTTCTTCGGGTAACAAGCAGGGTGGTTATGCGGGAAAACTGCCCAAATGTAACAAGTGTGGACGCCATCATCAAGGGAACTGCGACAGTAACCGTTGTCACCGCTGCCAGCGAACAGGGCATTATGCTAAGGATTTTCGGGCTACACTTCCATCGACTCAGGCTCCGACTAACAGCTCAGCTCCGACTACTCAGGGGACTACAGGGAAACAAGGATGCTACAACTGTGGTGACACTGGGCATTACAAGAAGGATTGCCCAAAATTGAAGCAGGGTGGGAACAACGGGAATGGGAACAACGGGGGCGGCGGCAGAAATGCACGTGCCTTCGTCATTGGAGCTGCTGAGGCTAGGCAGGACCCTGACACAGTCACCGGTACGTTTCTTCTCAATAATCGTTCTGTTAGCGTGTTATTTGATTCTGGTGCCGACAAGAGTTTTGTATCCATGGATGTTAGTCGACTGCTAAATGTAGTACCCGTACCATTAGGGACCAAGTATATTATTGAGTTGGCTGACGGTAAAACGATTGAAGCTACTAGTGTTCTTCGGGAGTGTCAATTAGAGTTGTCGGGTTTATCGTTTCCCATCGACCTTATGCCGGTACCTTTGGGTAGTTTTGACGTTGTAGTAGGAATGGATTGGTTATCTTTGTATCGCGCGGAGATCGTCTGTTACGATAAGGTTATTCGGATTCCTCTCCCTGATGGAGAATTCCTTTCTGTGTACGGTATCAAGGGTGGTGTTCCGCTAAACATCATCTCTAGCATGAAAGCCCTTAAGTGTCTTCGAAAGGGTTATCCAGCCGTTTTGGCACTCTTATCTGTTTCCTCTGTTGATGAGAAGAAGATCGACGACATTCCGGTGGTACGCGAGTTTCCTGATGTTTTTCCCGATGATTTATCTGGTCTTCCTCCTCATCGTCAAGTCGAGTTCGGTATTGATCTTGTACCAGGGGCTGCTCCTATTGCTCGGGCCCCCTACCGTCTTGCACCTCCCGAGATGCAGGAATTGTCTAGTCAGTTACAGGAACTCTTGGACAAGGGCTTCATCCGACCAAGTTCTTCCCCTTGGGGAGCCCCGATTCTATTTGTTAAGAAGAAGGATGGAAGTTTCCGATTGTGTGTAGACTACAGAGAACTGAACAAATTGACCGTCAAGAACCGTTATCCTCTTCCACGTATTGATGATCTATTCGACCAGCTTCAGGGTTCTAGTTATTATTCCAAGATCGATTTGAGGTCCGGTTATCACCAGCTGCGCGTCAGGGAGGCTGACGTTGCAAAGACTGCTTTTCGAACACGTTATGGCCATTTCGAATTCTTGGTCATGCCTTTCGGTCTCACGAACGCACCGGTGGTTTTCATGGACTTGATGAACCGCGTCTGTAAACCATATCTGGACAAATTCGTCATTGTATTTATTGATGACATTCTGATCTACTCCAAGAACGAGACCGAACACGGGGAACATTTGCGGTTAGTTTTGGAACTCTTGCGACGGGAATAACTTTACGCCAAGTTCTCAAAGTGTGACTTTTGGTTACGCGAAGTTCAATTCCTAGGACATGTGGTTAATGAACTAGGAATTCATGTTGATCCCGCTAAAATCGAAGCGATCAAGGACTGGGGAGCACCAAAGACGCCAACTGAGGTGCGGCAATTCGTAGGCCTTGCGGGCTATTATCGTCGTTTCATTCAGGGGTTCTCGAAGATTGCTCAACCCCTCACCACTCTCACTCAGAAGGATAGGAAATTCGACTGGGGTGAACCACAAGAGTCAGCGTTTGAAGAACTGAAGTCTAAACTGTGTTCTGCTCCTATTTTGTCTTTACCTGAGGGCCCTGATGATTTTGTTGTTTACTGTGATGCTTCCATTCATGGACTCGGTTGCGTGTTGATGCAACGCGAGAAAGTGATTGCGTATGTTTCTCGTCAACTCAAGGTACACGAGAAGAACTACACAACTCATGACTTGGAGTTGGGTGCCGTGGTATTCGCGTTGAAAATTTGGAGACATTACTTGTACGGTACCAAATGCACCATCTACACCGATCACAAGAGTCTCCAACACATTTTTGACCAACAACACTTGAACATACGGCAGCGCCGTTGGATCGAACTTTTGAACGACTATGATTGTGCTATTAAGTACCATCCTGGCAAGGCGAATGTTGTAGCAGACGCCTTGAGCAGGAAGGAATCAACTAAACCTCGTCGTGTTCGGGCGTTGCAGCTCACCATTCATTCGTCGTTACCTGATCAACTCCGTTCTGCCCAGTTAGAAGCTTTGAAGGAGGAAAACCTTAAAGCTGAAACTATGCACGGTGCCGACAAGCACCTAGAGCGAAGGCCTGATGGCCTGCACTATTTCGCAGAACGCATATGGGTTCCTTTATTCGGGGGACTACGGGAGCTTGTTCTTGACGAGGCTCATAAGTCCCGGTATTCTATTCATCCTGGTTCGGATAAGATGTACCAAGATCTGAAGGTGCTTTACTGGTGGCCAAACATGAGGTCAGACATAGCCTCATACGTGAGCAAATGCTTGACCTGTGCTAAGGTCAAGCTGGAATACCAAAAACCGTCGGGTCTCCTGCAACAACCTGAAATTCCGGAATGGAAATGGGAACGGATTACTATGGATTTTGTCACACAACTTCCTAAATCACCAAGCGGGAACGACAAGATATGGGTGATTGTCGATCGGTTGACGAAATCAGCTCATTTTCTTGCTATTAAGGAGACCGACACCATGGATCGTTTGGCTCGTCTTTACTTGAAGGAAGTTGTTTCTAAACACGGGGTGCCAGTTTCTATTATCTCGGATCGTGACTCCCATTTTACTTCTCACTTCTGAAAGTCTTTGCACAAGGCTTTGGGTACCCAACTAGACATGAGTACGGCTTACCATCCACAGACTGACGGTCAAAGTGAGCGTACGATTCAAACTTTAGAAGACATGCTGCGGGCATGTGTGATCGATTTTGGCAAGGGTTGGGAAGCTCATCTGCCGTTAGTAGAATTCTCGTACAACAACAGTTATCACACGAGCATCAAGGCTGCTCCGTTCGAAGCACTATACGGACGGAAATGCCATTCTCCTCTTTGTTGGGCTGAAGTGGGTGAGAGTCAACTCACTGGGCCTGAACTAGTGTACGAAACTTCGGAAAAGATCGTACAGATTCGTAATCGGTTGGCGGCGGCACGGGACCGGCAAAAGAGTTATGCTGATCAGCGTCGCAAACCACTGGAATTCCAAGTCAATGACAAGGTACTTCTAAAAGTCTCGCCGTGGAAGGGCGTCATACGCTTTGGGAAGCGTGGCAAACTCAATCCACGATATGTCGGCCCATTTACGATCCTGGAACGGATTGGGCCGGTGGCATATCGACTTGATCTACCGACGGAGCTCGGTAACGTACATAACGTCTTTCACGTGTCAAACTTGAAGAAGTGTCTGGCTGACGAGTCTCTCATCGTTCCACTAGAAGAGATCAAGGTTGATGATCGTCTTCGGATTGTGGAAGAACCTGTGGAGATCCTTGATTACAAGATTCGTAGCCTGCGTCACAGCAAGATTCGTATCGTTAAGGTTCGGTGGAACTCGGACCGGGGACCGGAATATACATGGGAACGGGAGGATCAGATGAAGTCTAAGTATCCTCATCTTTTTCCTAAGGAAGCGTTCGAGTCGAGACATGTCTCTTCGGCAGCTGAATGAATCTCGGGTCGAGATTCCTTTTAACGTGGGGATGATGTGACAACTCGGGTAAATCTCTCTCTTGGTTTCTATCTTTTGTTTGTTCCCTTCGTTATTTCTTTTGTTCTTTTAGTACTTGTGCAATTTTCGGGACGAAAATTCTTTTAACGTGGGGATGATGTGACACCCGGCAAATTCTGGTTAACAACGTTGTCTAGATGAAAGTCTACCTTAGCGAGTCACGCGTATATTGTACTTAACTGGGTTAGTTAAGTCGGGTTATGGTTCGGGAACTATTGGTCAGTCTAGAAGATCATTGGATGTTGGTCTAGAGGTTCGTTAGATGTCAGTCCTTAACCAAGGGTACAAACGGTGACGATTTGTAGGATCGTCAGGGCATACGGAACGTACGAGTCTCGAGTCCCGGGAATTGGTGAACGAGTGTAAAAATGTGTATTTACTGGTGTTATGTGTTTACAATCATTATGTGACTTGTCGGTACGTGAAAATGCATTAACATATGTTAAAACGGGGTTTAACGCGCAAAACGCACAAAACCAACCCCTATAGGCGATTAGGAGGCCTAATCACCTATAGGGGAGGCGAGTAGGGGACCCTAAGGGCGAGTAGGGCCCTACTCGTGTATAGGTAATGGCGAGTAGGCCCAATTGCCTGAACAATCAGGCGATTAGAGCTCCTAATCGCCTGAAACTGCTGCATACTCGCTAGTAACGGGCTGGACGACTAAAAACGACTATAAATACCATACTTAACCTCATAAACTTCATTATACCAACCCTAGTCGTCCCATAACCCGCCCCAACACATAAACAATCTCTGGAAGGCGATTTTTGATCAAAACTCAAGGTTTCAAGCTTGAATCATCATATTTTCATAATCCTAAGGTTTGATTTTCATCCATAACTCTTTATAAACGTTTTTAATCAATCCCTAATGGTCCAGACCTGTTCTTAAACGAAAAAGCTTTCTGAAAATCGTCAATAAGGGTTGTTAATCGGATTATAACTAATATGCATGCATTATGGGTGTGTATGATTAGAAAGCTAGGGTTTTTAGGATTCATGATGATGATTTGATATGTTATTATGTTAGATCAGTATTGATATTGATAGTATGATGATAGAAATCTCAGTAATTGGATATTAGGGTTATGATTACGCATGTTAGTATGATGTTGCATGCTATGTGAATAGTGTTTGGATTACTTGGTTGCATGCAGGACTGATTATACGAGGTTGAACGAAGGATTTTGGGTTAAACATGTTTAGGATAGTGTTTGGGATGATATTGGGTGGTTACACACGTTCTGGATCTGATTTGGAGCGTTAAACGCGCGAAAAACCGGAACAGCAAGGTTACAGGCGAGTAGCATTCCTAATCGCCTATGTTATAGGCGAGTAGGGTGCTAATCGCCCATATTATAGGCGAGTAGAGGTCTACTCTTGTGTAAGATCAGGTGATTAGCCCTAATTGCCTATAAGTTCATGTGAATAGCCCTAATTGCCTATAAGTTCATGTGAATAGCCCTAATTGCTAGTAAGTTCAGGGGAGTAGCTCCTAATCGCCTATAATAGAGGCGAGTAGGGTTTCTAATTGCTAGTTGACTTTTCCTAATCGCGTGTACTGCTGCTGTAAGTGTAAATTAGCATTCCGAGACCCGATTTAACATGTAGTAACATGCTAGGAACCCCGTAACATGTCTAATAACTTGGTAACATATATTTGGATGTATTTCGGTGATACGTGAACTATGTGCTATAACTTGTTGTGCGTTAACGTATGTTAAGTATACTTGCGTTATTGTATGTTTTGGAGCGTAAACATAACACGGGGAGTCTCGGGTCACCAATGGGATGTCGAGTCTTGTACTTTGGGTCGGTTAAACAGTCACGGTGTTTTCAAACGAACTTGGTTCTGGTCTGGACATCTAGGGACTAATTAGCCTGCGGGTTATTAGCCTAAGTACTTGTAACTGTCGTATGTTAGGTCGCCGCATACGGGACTAGCATAGCAGCTGAGTTTACTCGGGTTAAGGAGTAACGCAACTTAAGGTGAGTTTACGGCCCCTCTTTTAAACTTGTTTTATACTTTCGGGGGAGAAAACATGTGTTAAAACGATTATTTGGTAACTACTGTCATACTATGGGTTTCTATTGTGTACTACACGATCTTTGGAAGTCCCGAGGGGAACCATGAATGTGCGGGTTTGCACAACGGGGAAATGTGAATAGCGCTATTGGGAGTGACCAACCCCGCTCGTCGACTTGGAGGGTCGGCGGGTGCATATTGTCTCAAACAGGAACAACAGGAACAACAGGAACTACATCGGGCATACTTTTGGTATTCGCGTTAGTAATGGTTTTCCAATCGTGGTAGTAACAAAACGTACGCCTAGCTAGCGTATACTGGTTTTCGATTATTATAGTATGGACAGGTGGACTTGGTACTTGGATACAAAACCTGTAAACTCACCAGCATTTTTGTGCTGACGTAAACTTTTACATGTTTTCTCAGGTCGCTAAGGTAGCACGAATGGAACTAGGGCGCACGCGTCTGCACGGCGTCTAGCTAGAGTTGCATGATTTTACAAACATTGAACATTGGTTTATTATTGAATAATTGTTTTGAATAAGCTTCCGCTGTAAACGGGGATTTTAATCTATGTTTTGAAATTGCACTTATGTTCATTTAGACTTGTTTATTGTGATCGTTGGTTTGGATCCTGGTTTGTCATGCGCCTCGCGGTAAAACTCCGCAAGTGGATTTTGAGGGTGTGACAGATTGGTATCAGAGCCACTCCTGTGCCGTTCGGGATGGTGGGTGCACACCTCATCAAGGACGATGAGACTCTAACAGGGGGTGAATGTGACACCCCAGGAAAATCCCACATCGGCCGTGGCCAGGAGAGATCCTTGGTTCATAAGTAATGTCTTGCCTCTTAAATCACCAACGCGTTTTGGGGCTTAATGTTAGTGGATGAGAGGAGAACTCCACAGTTAAGCGTGCTCAGGTGGGAGAAATTTCAGGATGGGTGACCTCCTGGGAAGTCTCCACTTGGGCAACCAAAAACAAATCCGTGAGCTCTGGATGGGCAAAGCGGACAATATTGGTGATGAGAGGGGCGAGATGTTACAGATGGTATCAGAGAGTCTAGTCTATAGCCGAGTCGCACACACTAGACGATCACATGGTACTAAACGTTATAGTGGTATACGTATGGTCTTGTCGGGGTGTCTCTAAATCGTTGGTCTTTCTATGTTACATCATCCGTTCTATCTTAGGTTGGGTTACTTGTTTTCTAGGCAGTGTGGTCTGTTGGAGTAACTTGTGTGCTCTTGAGATTTGTCCAAGGCTCGGACATCTCCCTTTCGCACTCCAATAGAAACACTTGTCATAAACTACCGTGGTATTACGGTGTGTAGCTAAGAGTCTATGTTCGGTGACTTGAACTTTGAACTAGGAGAACACTTGGAGGACCATGTAGAGCGTTTTATCATTTTGGGTGCACACAAAATCATAAAACGAAATGCATGAAAGCCCTAGTGAGCTCTGGGTTTGAGGGGATAGTCCTGGATTGGATCTGGCTTTGATCTTGTGAACATTAGTGGTTATCTTTAACTGCGAAACTAAGTTTTCTCGTTCTTTCTGCCAGAATCATGTCTGGAGTGCATGGAGGACGTGGAGGTGGTCGCAATGGTGGACGTGGTGGTGGTCGCGGTGGTGCTGGTGGTCGTGGTGGAGGTATTAACCTATCACAGGTTGATCTGAACAACTTGCTCCAAGCTGCCTTTCAGTTAGGGCACAACGGTGGTGGTATGTTGTTTTATCCATTTTCCTTGCCTCATTGGTGAACCTTGTTTACGTTATTCATGGTTTCTCATATGTTTCATTTCAGGTGGTCCTGTTGACCCACCCCCACCCATGTGCACCTACAAGATGTTCCGGGACTGCAAGCCCCAGGAATTCTCTGGCACTGAGGGTGCGGTTAGCTTGCTTAGGTGGTTGGAGAAAGTGGAGTCGGTATTTCTGATGTGTAACTGTCTTCCAGAAGATCGGGTAAAGTATTCGGCTGCGTTATTTCAGGACGTGGCATTGACTTGGTGGAATGGCATCACCCAGAATATGGGCATTGGGGAGGCATATGCTATGCCATGGGAGAACTTTGTGCAGTTGCTGAAGCGTGAGTATTGTCCGAGGGAAGAGGTACAGAAGCTGGAGCATGAGGTGTGGAACCTCAAGATGACTGGGTCGGAAATTGAGAAGTATACTGTGAGGAGGAATGAGTTGGCAGTGCTGTGTCCCGATCTGCACGTGCTAGAGTATCGTAGGATTGAACACTATGTCTCAGGGTTAGTACCGGAAATTGCAGGGTTAGTGGCTGCGGGAAATCATCCTACGTATGCGGAGGTAGTTCGATCGGCCCATAGGATGACCAACTTAAAGGTGAATGAGGGGATTTTGCCTGCGAAAGGTTCGACTGTTAAGGCTCCAGAGAACAACAAGCGCAAGTGGGAAAATGACGGGAAAGGATCTGGGTCAGCACAGCAGGGTAAAAGGTTTGATAATGGGGGTTCATCTTCTTCGGGTAACAAGAAGGGTGGTTATGCGGGAAAACTGCCCAAATGTAACAAGTGTGGACGCCATCATCAAGGGAACTGCGACAGTAACCGTTGTCACCGCTGCCAGCGAACAGGGCATTATGCTAAGGATTGTCGGGCTACACTTCCATCGACTCAGGCTCCGACTAACAGCTCAGCTCCGACTACTCAGGGGACTACATGGAAACAAGGATGCTACAACTGTGGTGACACTGGGCATTACAAGAAGGATTGCCCAAAATTGAAGCAGGGTGGGAACAACGGGAATGGGAACAACGGGGGCGGCGGCAGAAATGCACGTGCCTTCGTCATTGGAGCTGCTGAGGCTAGGCAGGACCCTGACACAGTCACCGGTACGTTTCTTCTCAATAATCGTTCTGTTAGCGTGTTATTTGATTCTGGTGCCGACAAGAGTTTTGTATCCATGGATGTTAGTCGACTGCTAAATGTAGTACCCGTACCATTAGGGACCAAGTATATTATTGAGTTGGCTGACGGTAAAACGATTGAAGCTACTAGTGTTCTTCGGGAGTGTCAATTAGAGTTGTCGGGTTTATCGTTTCCCATCGACCTTATGCCGGTACCTTTGGGTAGTTTTGACGTTGTAGTAGGAATGGATTGGTTATCTTTGTATCGCGCGGAGATCGTCTGTTACGATAAGGTTATTCGGATTCCTCTCCCTGATGGAGAATTCCTTTCTGTGTACGGTATCAAGGGTGGTGTTCCGCTAAACATCATCTCTAGCATGAAAGCCCTTAAGTGTCTTCGAAAGGGTTATCCAGCCGTTTTGGCACTCTTATCTGTTTCCTCTGTTGATGAGAAGAAGATCGACGACATTCCGGTGGTACGCGAGTTTCCTGATGTTTTTCCCGATGATTTATCTGGTCTTCCTCCTCATCGTCAAGTCGAGTTCGGTATTGATCTTGTACCAGGGGCTGCTCCTATTGCTCGGGCCCCCTACCGTCTTGCACCTCCCGAGATGCAGGA
Organism: Ambrosia trifida; assembly: GCA_028751855.1. Lineage (NCBI taxonomy): Eukaryota > Viridiplantae > Streptophyta > Magnoliopsida > Asterales > Asteraceae > Ambrosia > Ambrosia trifida. The sequence goes on along the minus strand of CM054131.1, from coordinate 42,966,990 downwards.
ATTGTCTAGTCAGTTACAGGAACTCTTGGACAAGGGCTTCATCCGACCAAGTTCTTCCCCTTGGGGAGCCCCGATTCTATTTGTTAAGAAGAAGGATGGAAGTTTCCGATTGTGTGTAGACTACAGAGAACTGAACAAATTGACCGTCAAGAACCGTTATCCTCTTCCACGTATTGATGATCTATTCGACCAGCTTCAGGGTTCTAGTTATTATTCCAAGATCGATTTGAGGTCCGGTTATCACCAGCTGCGCGTCAGGGAGGCTGACGTTGCAAAGACTGCTTTTCGAACACGTTATGGCCATTTCGAATTCTTGGTCATGCCTTTCAGTCTCACGAACGCACCGGCGGTTTTCATGGACTTGATGAACTGCGTCTGTAAACCATATCTGGACAAATTCGTCATTGTATTTATTGATGACATTCTGATCTACTCCAAGAACGAGACCGAACACGGGGAACATCTGCGGTTAGTTTTGGAACTCTTGCGACGGGAACAACTTTACGCCAAGTTCTCAAAGTGTGACTTTTGGTTACGCGAAGTTCAATTCCTAGGACATGTGGTTAATGAACTAGGAATTCATGTTGATCCCGCTAAAATCGAAGCGATCAAGGACTGGGGAGCACCAAAGACGCCAACTGAGGTGCGGCAATTCGTAGGCCTTGCGGGCTATTATCGTCGTTTCATTCAGGGGTTCTCGAAGATTGCTCAACCCCTCACCACTCTCACTCAGAAGGATAGGAAATTCGACTGGGGTGAACCACAAGAGTCAGCGTTTGAAGAACTGAAGTCTAAACTGTGTTCTGCTCCTATTTTGTCTTTACCTGAGGGCCCTGATGATTTTGTTGTTTACTGTGATGCTTCCATTCATGGACTCGGTTGCGTGTTGATGCAACGCGAGAAAGTGATTGCGTATGCTTCTCGTCAACTCAAGGTACACGAGAAGAACTACACAACTCATGACTTGGAGTTGGGTGCCGTGGTATTCGCGTTGAAAATTTGGAGACATTACTTGTACGGTACCAAATGCACCATCTACACCGATCACAAGAGTCTCCAACACATTTTTGACCAACAACACTTGAACATACGGCAGCGCCGTTGGATCGAACTTTTGAACGACTATGATTGTGCTATTAAGTACCATCCTGGCAAGGCGAATGTTGTAGCAGACGCCTTGAGCAGGAAGGAATCAACTAAACCTCGTCGTGTTCGGGCGTTGCAGCTCACCATTCATTCGTCGTTACCTGATCAACTCCGTTCTGCCCAGTTAGAAGCTTTGAAGGAGGAAAACCTTAAAGCTGAAACTATGCACGGTGCCGACAAGCACCTAGAGCGAAGGCCTGATGGCCTGCACTATTTCGCAGAACGCATATGGGTTCCTTTATTCGGGGGACTACGGGAGCTTGTTCTTGACGAGGCTCATAAGTCCCGGTATTCTATTCATCCTGGTTCGGATAAGATGTACCAAGATCTGAAGGTGCTTTACTGGTGGCCAAACATGAGGTCAGACATAGCCTCATACGTGAGCAAATGCTTGACCTGTGCTAAGGTCAAGGTGGAATACCAGAAACCGTCGGGTCTCCTGCAACAACCTGAAATTCCGGAATGGAAATGGGAACGGATTACTATGGATTTTGTCACACAACTTCCTAAATCACCAAGCGGGAACGACAAGATATGGGTGATTGTCGATCGGTTGACGAAATCAGCTCATTTTCTTGTTATTAAGGAGACCGACACCATGGATCGTTTGGCTCGTCTTTACTTGAAGGAAGTTGTTTCTATACACGGGGTGCCAGTTTCTATTATCTCGGATCGTGACTCCCATTTTACTTCTCACTTCTGGAAGTCTTTGCACAAGGCTTTGGGTACCCAACTAGACATGAGTACGGCTTACCATCCACAGACTGACGGTCAAAGTGAGCGTACGATTCAAACTTTAGAAGACATGCTGCGGGCATGTGTGATCGATTTTGGCAAGGGTTGGGAAGCTCATCTGCCGTTAGTAGAATTCTCGTACAACAACAGTTATCACACGAGCATCAAGGCTGCTCCGTTCGAAGCACTATACGGACGGAAATGCCGTTCTCCTCTTTGTTGGGCTGAAGTGGGTGAGAGTCAACTCACTGGGCCTGAACTAGTGTACGAAACTTCGGAAAAGATCGTACAGATTCGTAATCGGTTGGCGGCGGCACGGGACCGGCAAAAGAGTTATGCTGATCAGCGTCGCAAACCACTGGAATTCCAAGTCAATGACAAGGTACTTCTAAAAGTCTCGCCGTGGAAGGGCGTCATACGCTTTGGGAAGCGTGGCAAACTCAATCCACGATATGTCGGCCCATTTACGATCCTGGAACGGATTGGGCCGGTGGCATATCGACTTGATCTACCGACGGAGCTCGGTAACGTACATAACGTGGGGATGATGTGACAACTCGGGTAAATCTCTCTCTTGGTTTCTATCTTTTGTTTGTTCCCTTCGTTATTTCTTTTGTTCTTTTAGTACTTGTGCAATTTTCGGGACGAAAATTCTTTTAACGTGGGGATGATGTGACACCCGGCAAATTCTGGTTAACAACGTTGTCTAGATGAAAGTCTACCTTAGCGAGTCACGCGTATATTGTACTTAACTGGGTTAGTTAAGTCGGGTTATGGTTCGGGAACTATTGGTCAGTCTAGAAGATCATTGGATGTTGGTCTAGAGGTTCGTTAGATGTCAGTCCTTAACCAAGGGTACAAACGGTGACGATTTGTAGGATCGTCAGGGCATACGGAACGTACGAGTCTCGAGTCCCGGGAATTGGTGAACGAGTGTAAAAATGTGTATTTACTGGTGTTATGTGTTTACAATCATTATGTGACTTGTCGGTACGTGAAAATGCATTAACATATGTTAAAACGGGGTTTAACGCGCAAAACGCACAAAACCAACCCCTATAGGCGATTAGGAGGCCTAATCACCTATAGGGGAGGCGAGTAGGGGACCCTAAGGGCGAGTAGGGCCCTACTCGTGTATAGGTAATGGCGAGTAGGCCCAATTGCCTGAACAATCAGGCGATTAGAGCTCCTAATCGCCTGAAACTGCTGCATACTCGCTAGTAACGGGCTGGATGACTAAAAACGACTATAAATACCATACTTAACCTCCTAAACTTCATTATACCAACCCTAGTCGTCCCATAACCCGCCCCAACACATAAACAACCTCTGGAAGGCGATTTTTGATCAAAACTCAAGGTTTCAAGCTTGAATCATCATATTTTCATAATCCTAAGGTTTGATTTTCATCCATAACTCTTTATAAACGTTTTTAATCAATCCCTAATGGTCCAGACCTATTCTTAAACGAAAAAGCTTTCTGAAAATCGTCAATAAGGGTTGTTAATCGGATTATAACTAATATGCATGCATTATGGGTGTGTATGATTAGAAAGCTAGGGTTTTTAGGATTCATGATGATGATTTGATATGTTATTATGTTAGATCAGTATTGATATTGATAGTATGATGATAGAAATCTCAGTAATTGGATATTAGGGTTATGATTACGCATGTTAGTATGATGTTGCATGCTATGTGAATAGTGTTTGGATTACTTGGTTGCATGCAGGACTGATTATACGAGGTTGAACGAAGGATTTTGGGTTAAACATGTTTAGGATAGTGTTTGGGATGATATTGGGTGGTTACACACGTTCTGGATCTGATTTGGAGCGTTAAACGCGCGAAAAACCGGAACAGCAAGGTTACAGGCGAGTAGCATTCCTAATCGCCTATGTTATAGGCGATTAGGGTGCTAATCGCCCATATTATAGGCGAGTAGAGGTCTACTCTTGTGTAAGATCAGGTGATTAGCCCTAATTGCCAATAAGTTCATGTGAATAGCCCTAATTGCCTATAAGTTCATGTGAATAGCCCTAATTGCTAGTAAGTTCAGGGGAGTAGCTCCTAATCGCCTATAATAGAGGCGAGTAGGGTTTCTAATTGCTAGTTGACCAACCTAATTGCTAGTTGACTTTTCCTAATCGCGTGTACTGCTGCTGTAAGTGTAAATTAGCATTCCGAGACCCGATTTAACATGTAGTAACATGCTAGGAACCCCGTAACATGTCTAATAACTTGGTAACATATATTTGGATGTATTTCGGTGATACGTGAACTATGTGCTATAACTTGTTGTGCGTTAACGTATGTTAAGTATACTTGCGTTATTGTATGTTTTGGAGCGTAAACATAACACGGGGAGTCTCGGGTCACCAATGGGATGTCGAGTCTTGTACTTTGGGTCGGTTAAACAGTCACGGTGTTTTCAAACGAACTTGGTTCTGGTCTGGACATCTAGGGACTAATTAGCCTGCGGGTTATTAGTCTAAGTACTTGTAACTGTCGTATGTTAGGTCGCCGCTTACGGGACTAGCATAGCAGCTGAGTTTACTCGGGTTAAGGAGTAACGCAACTTAAGGTGAGTTTACGGCCCCTCTTTTAAACTGGTTTTATACTTTCGGGGGAGAAAACATGTGTTAAAACGATTATTTGGTAACTACTGTCATACTATGGGTTTCTATTGTGTACTACACGATCTTTGGAAGTCCCGGGGGGAACCATGAATGTGCGGGTTTGCACAACGGGGAAATGTGAATAGCGCTATTGGGAGTGACCAACCCCGCTCGTCGACTTGGAGGGTCGGCGGGTGCATATTGTCTCAAACAGGAACAACAGGAACAACAGGAACTACATCGGGCATACTTTTGGTATTCGCGTTAGTAATGGTTTTCCAATCGTGGTAGTAACAAAACGTACGCCTAGCTAGCGTATACTGGTTTTCGATTATTATAGTATGGACAGGTGGACTTGGTACTTGGATACAAAACCTGTAAACTCACCAGCATTTTTGTGCTGACGTAAACTTTTACATGTTTTCTCAGGTCGCTAAGGTAGCACGAATGGAACTAGGGCGCACGCGTCTGCACGGCGTCTAGCTAGAGTTGCATGATTTTACAAACATTGAACATTGGTTTATTATTGAATAATTGTTTTGAATAAGCTTCCGCTGTAAACGGGGATTTTAATCTATGTTTTGAAATTGCACTTATGTTCATTTAGACTTGTTTATTGTGATCGTTGGTTTGGATCCTGGTTTGTCATGCGCCTCGCGGTAAAACTCCGCAAGTGGATTTTGAGGGTGTGACAACTGCGACGTGGAGGCATGATCTGTAAGAGACACAGTGAAATGAATGAGATTATATAAGGAGTGTAATCATTTATTCATTAATTAAAACGAATAAACGAAAATGTTGACTTATCAAAGATTCTAAATTCTAACAACATATGAAGACGTGCTTTAGCCTATAAGTGAACACTCATCCCGAGAATTCCTAGGTAGGCATCCGGGTCCCTCGTCTGATTGGGATATATGCGCAATGCCAGCCTAGACAGAAGACTCAGAATTCACCCTTCCAGATTGCACGTGTTCGTTATTAAAATATAGAACTTCGACGAGATCTTCAAGGTGGTTCAGGTTAAACCTGAGGATTTTTTTTGTCCTATTAGTTTAGGAGTAGATCCACTGATGGAGAGCAACCTTCTTGTAGGGATGAAAGTAGGGATATGAAGTAGGAGGGAGATAGAGTATAGCAAGTAAAAGAAGCAAGTACTGGTTAAATCCTATGGTTATAGACTAGATTATTTTTCTAATAACCTAATTCCCTATAACCATGGCTCTGATACCAATCTGTAACACCCCAACCGATGGCGGAAACATCGGGATGTCACATATTGATGATTGTTCAGTAGCTCATGGTAAATAATAAATTTCATTAAATAATTTAAATGAATTACATACAATTGTTCTAGAATTTGTACATCAAAACGAATAAACTATACATATATCTTCAAGCATCAATTCAAATCTTCAAGCAAATAGAACCTGAAACATGTTAAGTTGAAAATGTTTTGGGTCAACAAAAGTTGGTGAGAATTACATAGGTTTTTTTTTTACAGTTGAATAAAAATGTTGTGCAATTCATGTGTCATGTCAATCTAGTCCATATGTGAGAACATACTAGAAATAAATCGAGTGCATAACCAACCCTGATGACTGTTATAATATGATACATCCCATACGCTCATGGTTCACTTGAATATGTTATACGATAACAAACACCCACGCTACCTTTGTAGGAGGCACGTATCCGGGTGGGATTGTCAGTCCAATAGATCTATCAATGTATACCGTCGGCTTGTACGGAGTTAATGATTATGCTAGAATGGTGCTTACTCTAATCATGCTCAAGACATAATGCAACATAGAAAACACATAGACACATTGATGATTGAATTGCATAAATGATGTTGTAACATGTTTCACCCCAAAAATAGTGATAAATAGAAAAGGGGCTATGTAAAACTCACCTTAGTAAAATGTTATATCTGTTGAAAAATTGCCAAATGGTGTTGCCCAAATGTATCAAGTATCACCCTATAATAAGGTAATAAATATGTCTAAGTCTACCAAGTCTACAAATGTATAAGTTCTAGGGCTTCGAATTGGGGATAATTGCTCGTTTGATTAATATTAAAAATATTCGCCAATTGAGAGAAATATAATAAATAAATAACCAAAACTCTTTTTATGAAATTTAAATTTAGGATGGTCACAATAATGTGTTTAAAGTATAAAAATAATTTTTGCAAAATTATTTCCTTTAAAATAGATTTTTAAATCTATTTATTACAAATTGCCAAAATTTAACTTTAATATTCAAAAATACTAAAATTAAAGAATTATTATTTTAAAAATCATATTTCTGTTCTAAATATTTAAAAATAAATTGTACAAAATTTTGGTGCAAAAATAATAAAAATTGAATTTATTATGATTTAATTATGATTAAAACTAACAAAAATTGATTAAAAATACTAAATAAATGATTTTTCAGAAATAAAAATCATTTCTGAAAAGCTTAATGTTATAAAAGCTTAGGATATTTTTTGTGGAAATTTATAAGATTGTTTTGATATTTTTATAGATTTTTATAAATAAAATGGAATAAATTTGATTTATTTATTACATATATTAAATAAATAAATCTCTGAAAACTAAAAATTGTAGTTTGAACATTTACATCAGATTAATATAAGATAATTTTTGTAGAATTTTTAAAAGGGTTTTAATAATTTAAAACGAACTTATAAGATTAATGCATAATATATATTTATATAAGGTTTGTTAAAAAGAATGAAAATAAGTGGAAAAAGGGCGCTACTGCCGGGACTCAAACCCGGGTGGCTGGTGTAATAAGCATCAGTCACAACCACTTGGCCTAGGCCAGTGGTTGTGATTAACTCTGTTTAATTAAAAATAAGTATGCAATGCAAAATCAGTTTATCCCCAATTTCAAATGCCATGAACCCTAATTTCTGCAATACTTTGATTCACACATCAATAGCTCAATTGATCATAGGGCTTTTGATGTGTGAATGCCGGAGATCAAAACCCACAAAAAAAACATTATACTTACAAGCACGATTTGTACCAGAATTGATGGTCAAAGCTACGAAGTCAACTCGAACCAAGGGTTCAAGAATAGACGATTCAGAGGGAAATTAAAGGTTGAGAAGAGAAGATTGGCGAGTTGTGATCGTATTCAGAGGTTCAATTTATAGTGTGGCTCAACGAATCGAAGAAATGGTAAGGTTGACCAAGGATTTAATTTCAAACGCGTATAAATTAAATTAGTCAACGATAATTGATAATTAGCGTGTAATCTTAGTTGTTGATGGCCGGTAATCACGTTATCATTCCATATATAAATTTAGGCATGTCAATTAAGTGAATTGAATGGTCAAAATTTGGAAAAAAAAAATAAAAACTAAGTTCATATCTGCTGCTGCACGACATCAGGAAGGAAGGAAGATAGACAAGATTGAGTATTTATATATAATAAGTTGGGTTTAAATCAAAAGGTGGTCATGGATCAGGTGGTTAGCGCGTGCGTGTGTGGGTGTTGTGACTCGGGTTCGATACCCGGGGAAAGCACCATTTTTTTTATAAAGCAGTAAGGGGGTTTGGGCCTGAGGGCTGTTGGGCTGGGTGAGGGTGTGGGCCGGGTATCAGTCTGGGCTCAGAATCACTAAGGAAGTTTAAGGTGGGTTTGGTGTGGGCCAATGTGTTGGTTGGGCAAACCAACTAATTATGTATCATCATTTTTTTATTATAATTATTATTATTATTATTTATTATATACAAAAATGCATTATATATATATATATATAGAGAGAGAGAGAGATATATATATGTATGAATAATTATCATTGTGTAGGGGTTCAAAATATCACCAAAAATAATACACTTGTCGTTTTAATCCGTAACGTATAATTAATAAATGTGTAATGTTACAATAACCACAACATTTGTTTAAGTTGATAACTGTGAAAAAGCTCTACAATAGTTCAGACCCTATTGTTTGAACAGGCATTGGATAACAGAAGTTAAAACAGATGAAATTAAAAGAACATCATCCACTGCTACAACAGATGTTAAACAACAGCTGTTAACAAAAATATATTCATCCAAAGTTGTTAAAACAGTCGGTAGAAACATGACATACATATATTTGAACTTAAGAAATGTCAACAAAAAAACTTATCACTGAAAAGACTACACACACATTTGAATACGTTAATTATTTCCCTTCTAACATTTGAACCTAACTGGCTTCTTCTTCATTCGTTTGCTTGTAGAAGTTTGCTCAACAACATTTACAATATCAGAATTTTTAACGCTTCTTTTTTCCATTGGGATTTGTGACAGAATCCACAGAAGCATCAACACATACAACATCTTTCAAGCAAATCACAAAAAAAAAAAAAAAAAAAACTAATAAAATGTTACATAAGAATACAAAGTATAGCAACAACTTAGACATACTTAACAAAAGCATACTTACCTTAGACCTGATTTAAAACCCAACTTGCGAAGACTCTGAAAGGTTAACAGATTTGTTTTCTCTCGCCCTCTCTCTCTCTCTCTCTCTCTCTCTCTCTCTCTCTCTCTCTCTTTCTTCCATCTGTTGTGTTGTTTTTTTTCTTTCTAAATCTGAGTTTTTAGGGTTTAAAGAGGAGGAAGAAGTGGTTGATGGTGGTGGAAGGTGAAGGGAGGGGTGCAAGTTTTGGGGTGTTGAACTGATGAAGATGAACTGTGATGAACTGGGAATGTGAATAATGGCGGTGGAGGACTATATTATGTGGAAGGGGAGAGGACAGACAGGGAAGGATTATATTATGTGACTTTTTATTTATTTATTTTATTATTTAGTTATTTACAATCTAGAATTAAAAAAATGGACTAATAGGAGTAGATGACTATCTAAGGAAGACCACCCCCATACCCAATTGGGTAGTCCTCATAATGTCTAAATATAAGGGGGGGCATATTTTATGCTGACGTGACCGGTAGTCTTGGAATGACTACCATCAACCACACCTCGTAGTCTAATTGTAAACTTATGTCTAAGTTGTCCAATTAACTTATTATTAATAGCAAGGAAATTTGAACAATAATCTGGAAAATGTGTAATTTCTCTTTTTCTTGAGGGTATTTGTTGAGCATCATCATGTGGGTTTTAAACACCCGACTCCTATCTCTCTCTACAACTCCCTCCCTCCCACTCACTCACACACTCTCTCTCTCTCTCTCTCTCTCTCTCTCTCTCTCTCTCTCTATCTCTCTCTCTGTTTACCTCACCCGACTCTCACCGCCACAGTTACAAACAGCCATCGCCACAGACTTGGCAACCATCATGTGAAAACCATATAATTTTCTTTATACTCATGGTGACGGTTGATGTTGGTTGGTGTTTTGATGTTAAACCTTGAATCGGTGGATTTGGTTTAAGCTGCAGAGCTTTTTATGGTTTTTGATGGTGTCGCCTTTGGTTTCATGGTGGTTTTGGGGATGGTGGTTAAAACTACCATTACCATTATCATTACCATTACCTTACCAATATATTTATTTATTGGTAATGTAATTGAACAATAATATGGCAATTTAAGGGTATTTGTTACCGTTGACGGCAGCGGTGATGTCGCCTCTGGTTTCATCGTGGTTTTGTGGATGGTGCTTCGCATGCCTTTTATGTATTTGTTTTCGAACCCTTTAGGGTTTTGAATTTGGCTTGGGCAATGGTGATGGTTGTGGGTTCCATATCACATGTTGTATTTTACATCTTTTCACTTGGTTATGATGAGTTATAAATGATTTCTAAAAACTTATGATGATGGTGTGGCGAGAACGGTGGATGGCAGGTCCTAGCCTACAGCAATGGTTCTGAAAACTCTGAACCAACATCGTACACCCTCTTGGTTTTAGCAGTTGTAGTTGTTATTTTTGCTTCCTTATTGGATTACTTGGCTGGGTTGTAAGGATGGGTTAAAGGTGAATCTTTATTTCTCGCCCGTATTTGGCATTCTTCAAATTTATATAGAAATTCTAATTTTTTATTATGTTTTTAGATAACTTTGTTAACAAACTTGTTGTTGAAATTTTAGTTTGTCGGCATATGATGGTCCCACCACAAACTGTTTGCTTAACGATGCGCACACCGTTATGGCAAATTTTATGGTCAAACTAATATTTGTAGCCACAACGTTCTTTCTATTGTGAGCCTAGTATACGATTATCTGATCCGTAATGGTTTCCAATGTTTAATTCTGCATTGTTGGCTACAGGAAGTGTTGTAAAAGGCGCTCAAGGTGGCCGCCTAAGCGCTAGTCGGAGGTGAATATTGGAATTATGACCTAGGCTGGGGATTATGCGTTCTGGTGATTAGGTGGTGATTAGGCGGTGCTAGGCGGAGCTAGGCGTCGTTGCTAGAATTTGGCCGGAAACCAGGAAGAAGGAGGAAGAAAGAGGAAGTGACGGCTGAATGACTGATATGTGTGGGTTTTATCATTTTAGGGTTATATAAGTTTTAGGTATTTTAACATTTAACCCCCCCCCCCCCCCCCTATCTTTTACTAGTTTACATTTATTCCCTAAATTTGTGAGTTTTTTCTTAAAATGTCTAATATAAATTTGTGTATTTATACATTTAACCCTCTCTATCTTTACTAGTTTACATTTAGTACTTGAATTTATAGAAAATACATATAAAATTTTCAAAATGTGTAATTCCGCTTAGTCCCAACTAGTCTCTAGGCTAGATCCCATCGCCTTCCTAGCGCATTCTACAACCTTGAATACATGTAATAAAGGGTTACACTAATCTTCTGTTAACTAAGTTGCTCATTTCATCATTTATTTTCACAAGTTAAGAATGACTTTTGGTGTTGTGTCCAACCAAAAGGCTATAGCCTCATCAACCATTTACATACCATTTAGATTTATGGTTGACTAGCAGGATACACAATTTGCAGCATGGAATACAAATGATCTATTTTTATTGTTTTATAATTTTTTTAGTTACAACAAAGTTTTATAGTACAAATGAGTTTAAAAGATTCATTTTTGTCACTATTTAAACGATGAATGTATTTAAATTTATTCATCATTTGACATGTTAACCCATAGCAACCTAACTTATCCACAAATGAGTTTTATAAGCTACACGTACCACATTTACTTGATTGACCCAACTCGATCCATGACAGAAAGCGGCTTATTTTTACTCAAAAGTGACCTGCTCATCAGATTTTACATTATTGGTGTAGGAAATGGGTTCACTTTTTATTAAAATAATAATAAAAATAAATATAATAACGCTACTCTCGTTATTCGTAGGAAATACAAAAGTACAATAGCGTTCACAAAATTAAATAAATAAAATAAGATACAAAATAAATGTACCTAATCGTGATTCAAGCCATTGACTTTGGAGAACTTCAACCGAACCGTCTGGTTATAAAGCTCGCTGCAAGAATATGAAAAAACAAAATGTAGATGTTTTTAATTGAGGCACGTGTTTAACACGCTTCCCTTAAAACAGATTCCGCGCCTCCTCTCAGACAGTCTGTCTCCCAGGGTATAACATCTGAAACAGTAGTCGTACTGCCGGAGATAGCTCTCACACCCGAGATACCACCGAGTTGTTTGGGGTTCGTGACTTTTAGGAAAAAGAAAAGTAAAATTAGAACAATTGAGAGTGCTCTGAGAAATTGTTTCTGTGATAAATTTTTGTCTTAGAGAAATTTTCCATTCTTCTCTACATCTCGAAATTGAGTACAGACTCACATTTTATATTACAAAAATTAAGAAACATCATTGTCATTTAATATTGTAATTAACAAGATTATTAATCTTGTAATAAATTATAATGAATTGAAATAACATGGATTTATGTGGTTGACCGTAACTCTCATATTCTATTCATGAAGAGTTGAAATAGTCGGTTTAACCAAGTCAATTGACATAGACTGGTTGACTAACTCGTAACCGAGTCCCGCTCCCAGCCGTGCGCCACGAAGATGAGCCAATCATTCGCACAACCACAGAACCCAATATGCGACAAAAAGACCATTCGTTACGTCGTGCGCAAACCAGGACCCTGCCTAATCTTGCGCGCTAGTGTATCCATGCGGACAGTACATCACCCACGGAAGTCAGCTTGCGCACGCGAGTGCGAGTTAAGGGTGCTTCGCATCCTTTTGGGTCCCCACTAGTGTTTGGCTCAAGCTAAACAATATACAAGGAGTACTCCTTCTTATAAACCACTTCATGTTTTGTCATCCCACCTATATGGGACAAAACTTAGTCCATTTTGTCATCTTTGGTTGCTCCAAGCTACTACTTTCAAGCTTCGATATCTCATTCATCTTAGCTCCATTTTGGACGTGGTTTGGTTTGTTGTGATACTCTCACAATATAGTACACAAACCCAGAAATAATTATTTATATAATGCATATATAAATTCATTTATTTAAGTCCAAATTTAGTGAAAAATAATTTTCACTACCAATTTTTTCAACAATCCCCCACATGAATAGAGATCGATTAAAACACACAAATTCCCAATGTAACCTCGACGGTTGAGTCTTGCATAGGATATACCCTTTGAACCTTCCCTTGTGAAGCATATATACTTAACTTACTAGCTTTTAGTAGAACTTGATGTATTTGAACTGATGGCTATTTGTATAAACGACAATATACATTCACACAAGACTCTCCCTTGCAGGGCCATCCCCTCACTATCGTGTATAATAGTGGTCCTGGAACACTTTCCTGGTTATGTGGGAGCTCTAGAAATTGTGCCCACAATTTCATTCGAAGCGACCACACTTCTCTCCAACATAGGTGATTTTAAATCATTAAAAGCATTATCGTGTACTATGATTTACACTAATCATTAAACCATATATTATGCTTAATCTTTCAACAATGTCACTGGATATTATAGGAATGGACTAGGATGTAATTAAACACCCTTTTGTAGTTTAAGGGATATGTATATAACTATATATACTAGCTTTATATATAAACTTATAGGGGAGGGATAATTTGAAAACCCTCCCCACTTAAGAAAACCATGAAAACCACCTTTATCACCATTGATCATCATGATCCAATGGTTATGATTAATTGATTATTTTATTCAAAAAGTGTAAAAGATAAAGTTACATATATTGAATAAAATAATATAGAAGGGCATAATGGTAAAAAACAATACACTCTCTCTCTTCCTTTTACAATATTCTCTCTCTCCATTCTTCTCTCTCCTCTCTCCTCACCAGCCATGACATAAAACCTATGTTTTTTTTCTTTAAAATACAATCAGTCTTTAATTTTCAAAATGTTTTTTTCTTTTGAATTTTAAAAAGTTCAAACATTATAATCTCTCAAAAACAAAAAAACGTATGTTTTTTTAATTCTATTTTTACTTTTCAATATCCTCTCTCCTCTCTCCTCTCTTTATTTTCCAGGAAAAAACATAAGTTTTTTTTTTTAACAATTATATATATTTTTGTAACTTATTTCATCAAAAACATATAAATAAATTATAACCCAGCAACAAAAACATATGTTTTCACGACTTGTCTCACAAAAAACATATAATAAATTACATCGCAGCAACAAAAACATATGTTTTCACGACTTGTCTCACAAAAAAACATATAATAAATTATATCCCAACAACAAAAACACATGTTTTTAAATGAAAACAAATGTTATTAGATGAAAAACAAGCTTTGATATACAAAATAAATAAATAAACACAAGAAAACAAATGTTTGTCAGATCTTGTTCTTGCTTTGGGTAGTTGTACCAAGTGCAGAAAGAGTTGTACGTTGCTTCTTCTTGAGATGAGATCTGAAAAAGAATGGTAGGTCAGATTCTTTGATTTTTGCAATGATACCGAACTTATATTGCAACGAGATCCGGAAATTATAACAAATCGATTTAGAGGCCTTGTTCTCATCTATAGTAGCAAAAAAAAAAAAAAAAAAAAAAAAAAAAAATAGGTGAACTAAATTTGTTCTCATCTATAGCAAAAAAAAAAAGAAAAGAAAAGGTGAACTAAAATGGGCCTTGTTCTCATCTAGAGAACGACAAGAAACTTATAGATCTGAAAATAATATGGATTTGCATTTCAACAAGTTAATACCCAATGTTCTATATTTTTTTTTATTAAAATAAGTCTTTAACTTCATAAAAATCAAAACTATTATCAAACTCCATTCCAATTTAGATCCATAAAACACAACAGAGAAGGATATAAAAAAAGAGAAATAAAAATTGATGTTGACTTCAAGAGCAAATTCAAATGAATTTTGGGTTTACCCAACTAAAACACAAAACTTACTTCCATTGTCTGAATCAAAATCGAGTTAGATTGTGAACAATCATCAATGACACGTCAACAAACCGCCGCCTACCGTCGCTACGCCGGCCACCACATATCGCCACCACGCCTGCCACCATTGCCGCCGTACACCTCTATGATTGAAGTACAACTCAATCTTCTAAGAATGATTTGTTGAGAATGGTTTGATAATGGTGATAGAATGGAAGAAAGAGAAATGAATTAATCCATGTTTATTGATAATGGTGAGAGGTTTGGTTTACAAGAGAGAGATAAAGAGAGAGGAAAGAGAGAGGAAAGGGTGTTCAAAATTAATGTGTCAGATGTGGATGTGTAAGGATAGAAAAAATAAACAAAATAAATGTACCATACTACCCTTCAATACTTAATTGATCATAGGGACGTGGACAAATGTGAGCCTCTCAAATTGGTTTGCTTGGTTTGCTCAACTAGAAGTGGTTTGCATATTAGAATTCCCCATATACTAGCTTTATATATAAACTTATATATATATATATATATTTGTCATTCTCCGACAGTGACTGCTCGTCGGTTCATGATTAAGTTTGCCTATTGAACCGAGATCTTGGGATCTTCGGTCAACTAGGTTAGGTTTCCCTCATGTCCCTTTTCTTTCATGGGCTTTAGTCTCATTCCATAACAACTTCATCTTTTATCACCCATCAGGTTGTTGGATCCATTTGCAATTGAGATAAGTTGTTTCAACGTGTTCTTGACCCGCAGGTCAGTTTTGCCATTTTTGTCAATTCGTAAGACTTATAACATGTGATCTAAACATAGATCTGGTTATGGTAGCAAGATAGGTAGGTGTTACCCTTTGAACCTTCCTTTTCGTCTTTAGAATGACATGAAACTCAATTCATGGCTAAACACGTTTCCATGGCTTTGGTGATGTGATTCAAAGTTAGCTAGACTTCGAATCTTACCAATTGGCATTTGATTCCAATTAACTCGATTGACTCACTCCATTTTCAAAGGCAAGCCACCCCCACATTTAAGTGTTATTGGATAACATCCACTGGTTGATGAAAGGTTCTCCCTTTTGTATGAAGTTTCAGAAAACTTCTCAATACCATATTTACATCCCCTACGAGTTGTTTCTTAAATGGCTCTTCCCCCCACATTGCTTGCACTTTGAGGAAGTTTGAGTAATATCACTCATGATGACTGTTAGACACTCATGATAAGATAAAATATCTAAAACTATGTGTTATCAAGGTCATCCATGTGTATTGCTCTACTCAGATTTCAATAGCTCACAGGAGCTTCTGAGCAATATGAGTACTCCTCATATGAAACCGAATAGTATCATTAATCCATGAACTATGTAATCGGTTCGCGAGTTATCCTTGAAGTTATATTTATAGTTTTGTTTATACAAATCCATTATTATTATGTCATCACATAACGTTAATAAGTATTAGTCTAGCATGCTTTAGACTCCAATACTCTAGCATGTGAACAGAAGATGCATCATTCTGATTCTTCGGAGTCTAAAGAGACAATGCACTATCTCTTTCCATCATTCACATTTTAGTTAGACACAATAATTAGTCGGTTTGACCAAGTCAACTTACGTAGACTAGTAGACTGACTCGTAACCGGGTCCTGCTCATGAACACAATCTGCGCCAACGAGACTATTCGTTACGTCGTGCGCAGACCAGGATGCTCCCTAATCTTGCACACCAGTGTATCAATACGGACAGTACATCACCCGTGCCCGGGCGCCGAGTACACGTGCCACTCGTTGTTACGTTTTACGTCAACCTTCCGCCATGTACCAGACCATGCGCACAAGGTCAAAAAACACAAAGGCGGCTCGCGGTGATGCGAGTGAGCGAAGTGCAAAGTGTGCCATCAAAGCGCCACATTGTGCCCATCGCCCACGCCACGCGTGAGGGCGAGTTTAGGGTGCAAGCTAAACAATATACAAGGAGTACTCCTCCTTATAAACCACTTCATGTTTTGTCATCCCACCTATGTGGGACAAAACTTAATCCATTTTCTCATCTTTGGTTGTTCCAACCTACTACTTTCAAGCTTCGATATCTCATTCATCTTAGCTCCATTTTGGACGTGGTTTGGTTCGTTGTGATACTCTCACAATATAGTACACAAACCCAGAAATAGTTATTTATATAATACATAAATAAATTCATTTATTTAAGTCCAAAATTAGCGAAAAATCATTTTCATTACCCATTTTTCTAACAATTGGTTTGCCAAAGTACCATAATTTGTCATTATAAGACTATCATACATACTGATGATGTGTTTGGCTGATAATCCAGATTGTGAAATTGAAAAACATAATAACGTGTCCACTGAAATGATAATTAAGCACAGTGTTTTGAAAACTGGACCGGACCAGTCGGTTGGATCGGTCGGACCGGTGTCCGGGGCCTGGACTGGTCCGGTTCGGGTGTTTGGACCGCCCTGCAATTGAACCGCTGAACCGGCCGGTCGGACTGGAAAACCAGCCGGTCGGACCGGAAAATAAGGGGTCGAACCGTTCTTTTTTTATTATTTTTAGGGTTTCGATACATGTTTGACCAGGTTTGTTGGACCGGTCGGGCCGGTCGGACCGGTCGAACCGGTGAACCGCCCGGGGGTCCGGTTCGACGTCCGGTCCGATTCTGAAAACCTTGATTAAGCATTAGACAGGAGCCTGATATGATACATTAGTTATGTAGTCTGTGTTTAATAAATTTCATGTTTCCTCTCATAACTTTTAAATGTTAATATCTTTTAGATACGAGATTTTTTAAAGAAAAAAATTACACCAAATTAACGAGCGTTTTATTATCTTTCCAACGAGTACCATAGTGCTATATAAAAACGGAGAAAAAAAAACGACTATTTTTTGTAACCCGACAGGTATTGTGTCAGGTTTGGAATTAGTTTAAAAAAAATTGGGGGTTTGGGTCGGGCCTGGGATTAGGTGATACCCGACCCAATTACCCTTTTTTATATTAGAATATGATAACTTATGGTCGAGATTTGTTTAAAATAATAATAATAATAGTAATAATAATAATAATAATGATATTCATTAATCATATATTGGCAGATGTCATTTTTATAGTTTAGATAGTTCTAATTTTATTCACTTTATTTAGATTTCTCAACCCGGGACGCTCCCGGGGTATAAACTAGTGTGAAAATATATGATTACTATGGAGGAAGAAGATCAAGAATTGATCGATTTGGTATTTGATCTCGATTCATTAATATTTGTGAATACGCATGGTTCTTTGACTTATCTTTTGGTTGCTTTATAATTTTCTTGCATGACTTTAAGATGCATACTTCATGTCTTGGTTATAGGTGTTGTGAACCGATCCTTTCTACGACACTATTATCGAACGTCCAGATTGAAGTTACTTTTCAGATAAATACAAAACTTACTTATAGACGCACGTCCATCAATAACACTAGTTAAATTAATTATACAAGTGGGCTTTTAAATAGTTACAAATGGGGTTGTAGTACCCCGTGCTTCGTTATGAGCAGCGTTTGTTTAGCAACAATGTACGATAGTATTTAAGGGCACTTAGTAGGGCGTGCAGTGTTTGTTGTGTTTCGAATTGGTTCATTAAAAAACCTAACCCATAATAATAATAATAATAATAATAATAATAATAATAATAATAATAATAATAATAATAATAATAATAATAATAACCATTTTTAAAATTGAGGGACTATATCCTATAACTTGGTTTTGATGATAACATAACCCAACTAGCATAAACAAAGACCCACTAATAAGAAATACACATATTTTTTTTGAGAAAGTATACGATACAAAGTTCATTAACCTGAGAAATGTAGGAAGCCACCAAATCATACCACTTGTCAACTATGGTTATGTTTACTTAACCTAAACCTGGTTGATTAAAGGGATAAATTAGTCCTTTTATTAATCGTTAATCTCTGATCGTTCAATCACGATTCAATTATAGTCGAGAATAATTCTATTCAATTCAGGATTCAATTCATGATCGATTATGAATTTTAGATTGACTATCTAATCAATTCACGATTCAGTCAAACCCAATGGTATTTTCGATTATAAGGATGCTCTGTTTTTTGATCGATAGACTTTTTTTAAACGATTAATTTTTTACTGATTATCGTATGGTTTTATTACTTTTAGATCTTGATTATATGTTTGTTAATTAAAATGAAGGATTGTGGATGTATTTACAGATAGAAAGATGTACAGGTTGTGAGTTAGGGTTAACAGTTTTTGTGTGATGAAGATGATGATATTAAACCATTGTAAAACGTTTGTTGGGTGCGTTTATATATACATAGGTTTTTTTAAAAACATGCGTTTATATATACATGGGTTTTTACAACGTGCTTCTAAACATTTACAACACGCGTCTAAACATTTACAATGTGCTTCTAAACATTTACAATGTGCATCTAAACATTTACAATGTGCGTCTAAACATTTACAATGTGCGTCTAAACCTTTTACAATATCTCTTCCCTATTTTCTTAGGCTCAATCAGTCTTGGACAATCTTAAAAAACAAAATTCAATAAAAAATACAAAAAATCAATACGGACGGGGGGGGATAGGTTTCAAACCCGTGTCAGTTGTTTATAGGACTGTCACACTAACCATTAAGCTAAGGATGGTATTATTACACCCTCAAATTCCACCTACGGGGTTGTACCATGAGCCGTGTGACATACCCTGATCCAAGTCATTAATCATGTTGAACAACCACTATATGCGTTTGAAAACAACATTTTCAAATTCAACATGAGTCTGAAAATATTTTGAACAATTAACAGCAGAAGCAAAATAAGGTTATCAAATTTATAAAAAAACCACTAAGTGCACAATATGTGCAACACTACAAAAAAAAGTATATCTAATGTACTTGAAATGTTTTGGTCAACAATTCATGAGACTCCCTAAGAGCGCCCTAGTCCAAGTGTACCTTGATAATTCATAAGAAAACATGCTAAAGTGTGTCAACATAAAGCTTGTGAGTTCACAAGTTTTAGTAACCAAAAGTAAAAGTAGTTTACCACAGTTTTAAATACATGTTAGGGTAGCTAACCCACCGTAAGGTAACTAAATGTGAAGTACCGAAAACTGACTGAAATGATTTTGTGCCTCTCACCATTGCCTATCAACAATGGTTACAAGATAAGGTTAAAAGTTCACGACCGGCACCCAGCACAGTGTGAGGTCTATCACAACCCAATAGCACTATAAACTAGTTCATCGTTTGCCCCCGCCAACTAATTCGGTATAAGAGTGAAGACTTTCATGATAGAAGTCATTTAGCTAACTAAAGGCATGAATTTAAACTATAGTAAAAGAACATTCCTCCCAGGAATATAAGTAGTCCCTCCCAGGGATACATTAGTCCCTCGTGAGATGCATGTTTTCAGAAAAAGTAGTGAAACTCGCCTTAGGTTGTATTGAGCTATAATCCAACTCCACAAGTAAAATAGGTGACCTGCTAACGACTCCCTATTACAGGTTTTATTCTATAAGTATATACGTTCATGCAATTTCAACAAAACCCTTTTATCTAAAAATTCCTATTGTTATAGTGTTAGTATGATTCATGTGTAAGCAAATAAAACAAGTTTACGCACCGACCCGTTGATGACCATTATGTTGTCATTACATATCAAACCAACATGCATAAATCACGTAAGTTCATATTTACAGATAATCTAATCAGACAAGGCATCACTTTCAGAAAGCAGACAAGTACAAGCAATATCTTGATCATGTAAGAATGTCCCATCATAAATCAATGTACATACTAACACCTCTTTACTAACTTAAATCATATTTAGATACCATACAAGTCAAGAAAGACCTTAAATAAGCACATATCAACAATTTCCTAGATCTGCGTTTCGTGAACAAATTCTGAGATGCGAAAATGAATTTATATAAAATACCAAACCAACAAATTAGACACCCCAAAATTTACAATTTTTTTCCATATGTTTTCTTAGGTTGTTAGTATTTTTAGTTTGTGATATATACACATTGAGAATTTATGAAAAATTATCCATTACAACAAGGTGTTCAAGGTGAGCTGTAAGAGTCAGGTTACGAGAAAAATCGCTAAAAATCGTAGATTTAACTTTTTGAGATGAAACACTTGGAAAAGTTTGGAAACTCATGGAGGTATCTACTTTCCAAAATTTAGACTATAATGGTTTGTAAAACTCAAGTTATAACTCTCGCAAGTGGACCCAAATCTGTTATTAGAAATCAACCTCGACATCCATTTTCATAAATTAAAAAAGAAATACCTAGACACGTCCAAAACATGCATGGCTGGACTTTTTGAAATCCTTATTTCAGATAAAACATTCTAAGTCAAAATCATTCAATTTGAACATGTTAACCACAAGATATAGATCACACAAGACGGCACAACAAATCTATCCAAACTTTCAACATATGTTATAATCACTAATCACAAACCCTAGGCTCATATTATCAATCATAACACAACATGATCACACATGCTGTTATCAATCCAAACTTTCAGCATGTATTATAATCACTAATCACAAACCCTAGGCTCATATTATCAATCATAGCACAACATGATCACACAATAACATGTTACTCATAATCAAAACTCACCAAATACTTCATTATAAAATCACATGATCAAACCATAGACTAACATCAATCATAAACTTCCATGTTCCAAGAATTGATCTAAACATGCAACCTAGTGTTTTAATCAACAAAACCATAATCATACACATGTAAATCCCTTATAAACCTTACTAATTGTTAAAAAAACCTTATTAAACCAGATCTGGATAATTGGATTTGTTGAGCAAAACTAGTTGATAATCAAGATTAAAGCAGTTTGTAACACACCTTAAGCATTTTGGTTTATCAATCATACACCTTCAAAAGCTTCAAGGATTATGATTTTGATCTACGGCAAAGGTTAGGGGAGGAATTTTTCGTATGTGGGTTGTTTTAGTCGAATTAGGGTTGTAATTATGAGAAAACTTGGTTAAATTCGTTAATATAACCTAATTCATGATTTGGGAAACCAGCCATGCCCCTCGCGCTATGCGAGGGGATGGGCTTCCCCCTTGCGCCATGCGGTGCCTTCCAGACGGATGTTGGGTTGGTCTGGGCCTAGAGTTTGGGTCGGTCCTTTTTTTGGGAATGATTTATGCGACATGCACTTTATAGATAACACATAAAACATCTAGGCCAAATATTTTAGAACTAAAATCCACTCTCGGTATTTTGGGTGTCAGTTACAGACTCGGTAACACGTTTCGTTTAAATATATACAATTATGCAAAATTCACAAATAATTTCACGTAAGCACATAATTGTAAATAATATCAAACGAGTTATTCTAAAGTAATTTTGTTTTGTCATTGCACCAACGTTCGGATTAGAGATTCGTGTATGTGACTTGGTAATTCCCCGAATCACCATTTATGAAATTAATTAAGATGTAATGGCGTATCGTGAGACTCACTTAACTAACCCTAGTCAAGTGCAATACCATGAACGTATGTATAAGTTAACTAGAGTTCGGTTAAAGGATTGACCTAAAAATGTGAGGTGTCAAATCATCCCCAGGTTGAAAAGAATTTCGTACAGAAATTCAGGAAGCTAACCGTGAATCAAGAGTCAAAATGTGTGAAAATTTTCTAATGCCACGTCATCCTGAAGTTAAAAGGAACATCGCCCAAAAATTTAGTTTATG
This sequence comes from Ambrosia trifida, assembly GCA_028751855.1. Taxonomy (NCBI): domain Eukaryota; kingdom Viridiplantae; phylum Streptophyta; class Magnoliopsida; order Asterales; family Asteraceae; genus Ambrosia; species Ambrosia trifida. Next base: position 42,944,418 of record CM054131.1, on the reverse strand, counting down.
TTTTCCACAAAGGATTTAGGTTCAGGGAAAAACTGTGGGTACTGAGGTTTCAGTTTGTGTCTTCGTTCTTAAGTGAATTCTGGCACCGTTGAGAATCCTGACTCATTTTATAGTAGGGATCTTACCTTGTTTGAGTTTGTTGACCTCCCAATCCAAGATTACATAAAGTCCTTTGATAAACATAACCGTTCATCGACTTAAATCTTATCTTAGAGAACAACAATTGTTCAAGTTTGAGACATGGAAGACGTTATGAACGCCACTAAGCATAGCAGGTAAATCGAGTCCATAAGTAACTGGACCAGTCCTTTGTAGGATTTCAAATGGTCCAACGTATCAAAGGTTTACTTCATTGTCAAAACAGATGACACCTTCCTAAGGTGAGATTATAGGAGAACTTTGTCATCTACTTGGAATTCCAACAGTTTGTGACGTTTATTAGCGTAGCTCATTTGATGGTCCAGAGCTGCCGCCATATGATGACCAATTTCCATGATTTTCTCAGTGGTCTCATGCGTAAGTTCAGGGCTAGTGAGTTAGCTATCGCCCACTTATCCCAACATATAGGTGAATAAAATTTATATCCGTAGAATGCTTCAAACAAAGTTTCCTTGTTGCTGGTGTGTTAACTGTTATTATAGGAGTATTCCACTAAGGGTAGGTAAATTTACCCACTGTTATCGAAGTCAGTTACGCAAACTCGTAACCTATCCCCTAGTGTTGAATTGTTTGCTCACTCTAGCCATTTGTTTGTGAATGATATGTAGCACCATGACACCCGGCAAACTCAGGGCAACATTTTTCAAACATATAAGTCTACCTTAACGAAAACATTTATTTAACATACTTAACTGGGTCATTTAAGTTGGGTTACGTTACGTATTGTCCAGGGTTCAATGATTCGGAGGATCATTGGGGTCATCTTATGCACACACAGGAGTCTTGAGTCCCGTTGTTGGTGAACATACATAATTGGATCAAATGACAAACTTGAATCGCTTCATATACTATGTGTAATGTGTAGATACGTGTTTATATGATGTTTATATGATTATACATGATTCTATATGCTTAACATGTGTTAGGATTGCATGTTCATGTGTTAGGATGTGTTAAAACGCGTTTAAATGACAAAACCATAGAAACTGAGGAGTCTGGAATATGGTTCGACCTCATGGGGGTTCGAACCAGCTTGTGAAGCATTCATTCAACCTTTGTAAGGGTCTAATGAACATCACGTATAAATACTAAACTTTGCAACTTCTCATCATTTCACAAACCCTAAACGCCTCTAAGTGCTCTCTCTCAATCCCAAACCTGTAGAAAGGAGTTTTAGATCTTGTTTTTCAAATCCTAACACAAACATATCCTCTATATCACAAACAAGAAAAGATTAAAGGTGTGTTCTTGATCTAAAACCATTTTCATTCATTTTGATTCGTTATTATCAAACCCTATGTGTCCAAATCTGATTCAAACTTGTCTTCATGGATAAAAACCTTTCTAACATCTTCCTAAACAAAACCTTTTCATTAACAATGAGTTTTCATGCAAAATACATGTGTTAATGATGTTAAATTATGTGTTATGAACTTGTATGGAATGGATCGATGACTGATTGTTGTGTAGATGTTATAACAATGATCTAGGGCTATTATTGATGATGATTTATGATTAATATGGGTTACAATTGCTTATTGATGGTGTTTTGCTCATATTGGGGATTTTGTGTTAGATCTAGGGCTTGTTCATGATGTTATTGATAATGAAATGATTAGGGGTTTTCTTACACATGATAATCTGAGCATTTTGAGCTAATTGATAAATGATTTTGATAAGTTTCCATATCGGGTAAAGATTGCATGCGTATGATGTGACATTTCCATAATTTGCTATTTTGGGTAACTTGTTAAACGAACTGATTTCGAGGTAACATTGCTAAGGTTTTGTGGGGATAGATTAATGATAGTGGACTATTGTGATTCGTGGTATTTCGTGACGTTTTCGGACTGTTTAGATGCGATTTGGAGCGTTTTAGGAGGTTTTGCAGGTTATGGGTCGAACCAAACAACCTAAGGTCGAATGAACTTGATATTGGGTCGAATGAGCTTCAGTTAGGTAGAACGAACATGATTTAGGTCGAATAAACACGTGTTAGGGTGGAATTAACATGTGTTAGGTCGAATGAACTTGTGTTTTGGTTTAATGAACATGTATAGGGTCGAACCAACTTACTTGTGGGTTGAATGTACCCATAAATGGGTCGAACCAGTCTGGTAATTTGCTGATTCGACCTTACAACTTCATACGTGTGATTTTTTATGCAAACTAAGTGTTTTATGCATGATTCCTATGTGTTAACTATATATACTTGATCAATTAGTGTAACAGGTCACCAACGGGATGTCGGGTATGTCTGGTGTGTCGGTTTATCGGTTAAAGACATTTTAAACATACGTGGTCATGATCTGGACAATCGGGGACTAGTTAACCTATAGGTTATTAGTCGGAACACTTATACAAATGTTATGATAGGTCGCCCGTAGTTTGGGACTATCGGTTTGGTTGGATATACTGTTCGTCTGAAGACGCAACCTAAGGTGAGTTTCACGGCCCCCTTTTAGTGTTTGTGTTTTTGGGGGAGAAACATGCTACGTACTTGTTTACATACTAATCATGTTATGCTAGTGTTACTTTGTGTTCTTACTGTATAATAGTTCAGTTTTACCATTGGACGGTAGTTCGGTTGGCTGGGCTCGGCCGTTCAGTTCACCGTGGATCGGTAGTTCAGTTATGCCTGGGTTGGCAGTTCGGTTACACATGGGTGTTACACACCTGTATCGTATTAGTGGTTTCATATGTCGGGGTTGGCATCCTTTTTGGCATAGAAGTAACATTATGGAGTCACTCAAACTTCTGGGAACGTTTTACTTAAAAACATGTGAACTCACCAGCATTTTGTGCTGACGTTTTTAGCATGTCTTCTCAGGTAGCTAAGGTAGCAGCTATTGATAGGCGCATGGTGTCGCATGACGTCTAGGATTTCACTTGCATGGTTTTGAACATTATCAGACTTATAACTTTTACTTTTTGATTTCGAAGATGTTTTATGCTTCCGCTGTTGTGGTTACATTTTGAGAACTTATTGAATGGTTTGCATCGTTTTCATATCATATAGTTGTCGTTTATTGTGACCGTTGACTTGGATTCTGGTGTGTCATGCGCCTCGAGGTAAAACCCCGCATGTGGAAATTGAGGGTGTGACAAGCAGTCATATCTAAACGATTGCCCAGAGATTTTTGTGAAGTATGCCAGAAGTGAGACACAAAGTGAGCATGACAATCAGAAATGATAAAAATAGGCACGCTATGCCAAGAGAAGACTTTCCTGAGATAGATGCGAGGCAACCACTCCATGTTATTAGTTTCCTTGACTACCAGGAAATATGCAGATTTGGTCAGATGGTCTTTAAAAACCCAGGTGACACCATAATTGTTAACTGTTCGAGGTAGGTTGGTATTGGAATTCATAGAGATTTGTTCCCATTTTTCATAATGGTATTTTGGGTTGTTGAAGTTATTCGACTTCAACTTTGACCCTATTTAGACATTCATTGACATACATGACTATTTCATATTTCATGTTTGGCCACCCATAGAGCACCTTCAATTTAGGGAGACTTGTATGTCCTGTCCATTACAAGCTCTCTGAGATTATCAAAAGTGGAACCCAAGTCTGTTCCATGAAATACTTAATGCCATCGAATTTAAGTCCAAGGTGTTTATCGGTGAGTGCATGGTTTCAGCTTTAGGATTTCATTCCCTTAAAGCTTCCTGTTGGGCAAAATGAATCTGATCAGGCAGACCAGTATGATTAGTGAGTTGTATAGGTTGGACTCTATGGAGCTAAGAAGATTCATTCCTGTTGAAGGCATCTGCTACAACATTAGTCTTATCAGGGTGGTACTTGATGGCACAGTCATGATCATTCAGAAGCCTGACCCATAGATGCTATCGCAAGTTCAACTCCTTTTAATCAAAGTTATGTTGTAGGAATTTGTTATCAATGCAGATGATACATTTGGTATCGTAAGGTAATACCTTCGGCTCTTGAGAGCAAGGTCCATATATCTTAATTCCAAGTCACGAGTGATGTAAACCTTCTCGTGGATTTTCTGCTGACTGGGTGCAAAACTTTGTCAAGTTGCATCAGGGCGCAATCGGTTTTCTATGAACAAAAACATCATAGTATATCACGAAATCATTCATGCCCTCATGCAGAGACAGAATGGGTGCAGTGTAGAGTTCCTGTTTTAGTGTAACACCCCAACCGATGGCGGAAACATCGGGATGTCACGTATTGATGATTGTTCAGTAGCTCATGGTAAATAATAAATTTTAATAAATGATTTAAATAAATTACATACAATTGTTCTAAGAATTTTGTACATCAAAATGAAAAAAATATTAGCTACGCATCTTCAAGCAATAACTCTAATCTTCAAGCAAGCTATAACCTGAAACATGTTAAGTTTGAAAATATTTTGGGTCAACAAAAGTTGGTGAGAATTACATAGGTTTTCATAATCGAATAAAAATGTTGTGCAATTCATGTGTCATGGCAAGTCTAGTCCATATGTGAAAACATACTAGAAGTAAATCGAGTGCATAATCAACCCTTGTGACTGTTATAATGTGGTACATCCCATACGCTCATGGTTCACTCGAATATGTTGTGCGATAACAAACACCCACGCTACCTTTGTAGGAGGCACGTATCCGGGTGGGATTGTCAGTCCAATAGATCTATCAATGTATACCGTCGGCTGATCAATGTTAATGATTATGCTAGAATTGTGCTTACCCTAGTCATGTTCAAGACATAATGCAACATAGAAAAACACATAGACACATTGATGATTGAATTGCATATATGATGTTGTAACATGTTTCACCCCAAAAACGATGATAAATTGAAAAGGGGCTATGTAAAACTCACCTTGATTGGACTTGGAAGTATTCAACAATAATCAAGGAGTTAAGCTTGCACCTAATTAAAAGTAATATTTTAGGATGTAAGTTATGGAGTTTATTAGCATATTAACCGATTCCAACTAGTGACCTTTAGCGAAAACAAGTAAGATTCCAATTTTCAAAATACCCAAACATTTATCTTTATTGTCATATTATAAAGAAGTTTGTAAAAGTAAATAATTTATCTTGTTAGTTCATAAGGGTTCATAAAATGCGCATGTACCCATTACATTAGAATTAATGTAATATCTAGAATATAATAATCCATACTAAATCATACCTTCTCGTTTTATTATTAAAATGACTGTTTTGTTCATTTTCTTATTGTAACTATTGTAAATAATTACTTTTAAAATATCAACAGTATCTAATTTGAAAAATACATGATATAAGATTTCATTTAGAAGTATATAATTGGTTGATTTCTTAAAATTCATGATCCATAAATACTATTAAATTTGATCAAATAATGTCTTGTATACTAGGTAAATTATACGTGCTAATACAAGAAATATATTAATTTTACTTATTTTGGTACAATTGATTGAATATGATTAAAGTCAATAGTAAAACTTTATAGGCTAGATTTAAAAAAATAATAATAAATTATTTATCAAGTCACCATTTCATAGAAATTCTAGAAAATTGATTTCTAGTATTTGTATATAATTAAACATGTAGGAAAACATTAGTAAATATTTTAATACCTCTCTGAAGAAAAATGAAACCCAAAAAAAAATGCGTCTACAGAAAAACAAGCATGTTGGCTCCGGAACTGTCTTGAGCTCTATGAAAGGTTTCCAAACGTAAAGACGTAGTCAAAGGTTGCTAGTAAGTTGAAGATAAGTAGTAATGGTATTATTTTGGTGTTTTGGGTTCGTTTCGGGTTCCCCAGAAACATGAATTCTAACCGGAAATTTGGATCGGACGGTGTCGGGTCAATAGTGACAAGATAGTGAAAAGAAACTAGAATAGAAATTTAGAGAGAGTATTAGACTACTTTTTTTTTTTGCATATATTTCTTCTCAAAGCAAAGAGTATTTATAGGTCTACAAGTAACAACTACAATGAAAGCTAGAGGCTAAATTATTGGAACATAACACTCACTACCTTAATCGGTATACTTTAATTCGTATTTGTATATTTGTTGTGGATATTATATATGTATATAAATACATCGATATTCTTAAAATAGTTTTGACTCGCGAACGAACCGAATAATAATAATAATCGGTAACTATATTAAGTCGGACGATTGGTATTGGATATAATAGGCGTGACTTATAAAATCGATATCGGACTAAATTGGTAAGTGTAGTTGTGCAAAATAGTGACGTTTTGACAAAAGACATGTTTAACAATAATAAGTAAATTCCGGACAATATTTTCAAAACATATATATATATATATATATATATATATATATATATATAGTTTCGCCGAATGTCAAGTATGACGAGTTTTCGAAAGGTTTTCGGTATCTAAATATTGTTTATTGTTTGGGTTTAAAAATATGTATATATTTTACTTGGGAACTATTTTTACAACAAGCAAAGTTTTGAATAACTTATATGTTCGGATTTGGAAAAGAAGCGACACTTGTTATGGATCAGTTTTAAATAACTATACTTATATTTTTTTTTATCAAAGAGTATTTTCCTAAAATATAATTATAAGACGAGCTACGGCTCGGGATAAGTTATACGTTTCATAATAGAGTCCAACGTGGCGTACACACGAATAGTGACAAGTGCGCAACTTGAGTGCTATGTTGTGTGTTAACACATAACTAAGATAAGTCACGATCGGTTCGACGAGTTAAAGCATATTAGTACTCGAGTTTTACACACGAGTTAGATAGTTGGATAAACTATCTTTTAGCCGGATAATAGGCTAGGTTTATATGTGTTAGACTTTAAGGTGTCCTTTGTTATAATAGGGCACGAGGAAGTCGGTCGAGGATTCAGGCTTTGTTTGCTAGCTTAGCAAGGAAATTCAGGTGAGTTCATGACCCCACTTTTTACTGTTTTATAAATGTTTTCGGGGTGGAAGACATGCTTCTTTTATGCAAACCTGAGGAATTCCAAACGAACAAGTTTTTGAAAAATGAAATGGGTGCGTGAGTGTCACGACCCTACTTTTACTGGTTTTACTTTCGGGGAAGAAATATTTTACATACTTACTTACTAAAGGTCATGTTATACTATGGTTACTTTACAAATACTATGCGGCTTTTATGGAAAGTCCCAGGGGGGAAACCATGAATGTGCGGGGATGCACAACGGGGGAAATGTGGATAGATCTATTGGGCCTCACAAACCCCACTCGACGGCTGGGCCGGGCGGGTGCATATTGTCTCTTATTATTGGCTCGCCGAGGCATCGGTTATAGCCAAAACAGCTGGGCAAGCTTCAACAACTTATAAACGTATAGTAATGGGTTCCCAACCGCAGTAGTAAACAAACACTTAACGTCTAGCTAACGTTCTTATAACCTAGTAGTAACGGATATGATCTTTTCAAACTTATTACAACTCTTTTATAAAACTTGTGAACTCACCAGCTAACATCTGTTTTGGTTGATAACTAGATATAACTAAACGGGTCAAAATATGTTGGCAATAATAACAGGTCGAAAAGAATCACGCCATATTATTCAACATTCTAATGGTAAACAAATGCTTTGGCACAACTCAGTCGTCACATTACACTACAAACATACAGGTAAAATTGCTTGCTCTTAATAATTAGGAAGTCATATTTTCTATTTCGATTTTGTTATAGATGGTTTCAACCCCATTTTCAATTGAAAATTACCTCTTGCATATTTGAGTCAATATCCGGTTTTCAAAATCCTTTAAAGTGGGGTCTTATTAGTAGAAAATATCCTAATCTAACCCATAATATGTGTGTAGGTATCCATTAAAGTAAGTGGACATTATTATATATAAAAACAAATTATGCTAATGGATATTTTTACCAGCATGTTTCATTGATAAAATAGTTGTACATGTTCAATTTTGCTTATGTATTGTTCATCATTGTTGACTATGATCATGTTCATGGAACCGTTTAACAATTACTATTTTAAATACAATTACATAAACATATTCCATGTTGAACCATGTTCCTTGAAGTGAAATTTGTAGGTTGTAAATGACTAAATATAGTTTGGGCACATGAACCGGTGGATGCGTTTCTTTGTTATTGCTCCTCTACGCGTAACTAATAATTGAGATTAGTATAGACGTGTAGCCTAATAGATTGAATATACTTTGCAGCATAATAACTCAAACATTGATGATATATGAGCCATAAAGGTAGCAACTTGAAGTCCGCATGTGGTGTATAGTGTTGTTCATGAGTTGTGGTGTTTTTGTAGGGTTGTTTAGTTGATTTGTTAAACTATAAAATTAGAACGTGATTGTCGGGTTTTAATGTTTATTTTATAAGGGTTTATGGTAGGCTTAAACAAAGGTATTAGTCATCGTATTTCTAAATTGTTAATTTCTGATTGTTTTAAGTCATTCATAACCAAACATAAAGCGAACGACTCACAAACAAACACTGCAAGTGGTTGACTACGTCGTAACGCGCGGACCCCCCACTATAGAAAAGACATAAGTATATTCTGGTATGTGAGTATATAAGAGAATTGACAGCTTAAAACGACATAGAAATTAACTGTAACCACACACATAATGGAAGTTACTTAAATTAATAATCGGTTTGGAGGTTGTGCGACAATAAAGCATACGTACCCGCGACAACACGCAGCCATTCCCACTAATTATTTAATAGGAGAGAGGTGGCAATGAATTATCTATACTATATAATAAAAGAATTAACTATATAGTAAATGAATATAAAGTCATAGAAAAGATAAATATAAACATATTTAAAATTTTAAAATAATAGATAATTATATAATAATTATATTTATTTAAAAAAAAATAATTATTCATATTTAGATAGGAAAAAGAGACGGGGAAACAAAAAAATTAGAGCATTCACATTCCTTCCACCAAATCTCCTCCATTAAATTACACTAAAAATTAATACTTACCCCTAAATCTTCTCTACCTAATTAAAATAATAATATTTTTTAATACTTTTATCATTATATTTTCTCTTTCCTCACTCATAACCACTTACAAAAATATTAAAATATATATATGGGTGAATAGTAGTTTTTCATATATAGGGGTGAACAGCCGTTTCTTTAAATATTTT